>JAODUH010035053.1:0-21753 GCA_027564835.1 Typhlichthys subterraneus
GAGAGAGAGAGAGAGAGAGAGAGAGAGAGAGAGAGAGAGAGAGAGAGAGAGAAGGGACGGGCAGGGGGAAAGCCAAAGGAGTGAGAATGGATAATTGGAAGATTTTTTTATTTTTTTTGATAAGTGAAAGATATAAGGGCATCTGTCGTGGTCTGTTACGTCACACATCTATCTGCCCTGAGAGGCACCTCGCTGTTAAGAAGAAAATGAACCTGCAAAAACTCACCACGCTTTGAAAAACTGCGCTATGAAAAGCGGTTGGAACACACTTACTGATTAGAGGACGCTTTGGAAGGTGTTATTTTTTTTTTTTGTATTGCCTGCTTGTGTTCTAATATTAGCCTCCCAGTTGGGAGTGGAAGAGGTGAAAAGAGAGGAACAAAAAGGAGAGGAGAAGAATAGGCTACAGATGTGTAGCAAGCGGAGAAGAAAGATGAGATATGGGAAGAGCGGTTGAGTGGAGAGAACTTTCCTCCTCCTCCAGAAAACCTACAAAAAGACCAAGACGCCATAAAAATGTGAGTATACGACCTGTGGTGTTGTGTGTGTGTCTGGGTAACGCTCAGTGACGTCTCCTGCTCAGGTAATTAGGGAGGACTATTGTTTTGGTGACCCATTCAATAGCCTAGGTAAATTAAAGTGTCTAAGTAAATCATTCTATAGAAAGCTTGTCGATCTAAACAAAATAACCTCTTGCTTCCGTTAGAAGCTCTGCCCACCACACACTGAAAACACATAGTAAATGCTAGGATATTCTGTGGTGCGATCTGCACCACTTTGTTAGTGTTACTTTATACAGAGGCAGGGCTGTGTATAGGCTACAAACAGAGCAGATATTATCCATCACAAAGAACAGGCAACCAGCAGACCAATGAGATATAGCCTGTTGTGAATTGACAGTGCAATCGCTTACTATAGCTTTAAGTTAACTAGCTATTGTCACATTGCATTGCAGCCTATAATTTATATATAGGCTAAACTAAACAAGCAGAGATGTCTACTTTCAATTTAATTGATCAAATAAGGGCTATTCATCTCCGGTCCTGGAGGGCCGCACCTTGCATGTCTTGGATCTCTTCCTGCTCCGACACACCTGATATAAATGAACAGGTCGTTATCAGGCTTCTAACAACCTTAAATCATGCGTGTTGAAGCAGGGAGAGATCTAAAACATGCAGGTACAGCCCTCCAGGACCGGAGTTGAATAGCCCTGCCTAGAGAGAATTCATTGAAGAGCCTGCATTTTTGGAAAAAAATACGTTAACGTGAACGTATATGAGAGTGTCAGGACGTTGTTCAGTGATTGAAATCGCCCAAAAAGGGGCTGGAGGCTATATATACATGGAACATTGGACGCTGATTGGATTGAGATACTTAGAGGCAGGACAGTCAGCTACTGTAGCGTACACTGGTAAAGTTTAAAATGTCCTCCTCTCTCTTTCTCCCTGTAGCGGTGCATGACCCAATTGCCCTAAGGAACAAACCGTCCCTGCTGTAGCTTCTGTATTATGACGATAATGATGATTGACAGTGCAAGTCAGGCTGATGTGGTGCACCATTGTGCCTACAGTATAGGCTATTAATATTATTATTATATGCCTATGTCTCAAAATGGCCTTTTGATGTGATAAAAGCACAGTGCTTGTTACAATTAAACATGTTTAATGTAGCCTATTTCAAATGACAAATGTGTTAGACAATGTGTGTTATAGCTTTTTGGGGGGCTTAGTAGGGTAGGTGAATGGAAACTAAATATCTAATTAAAGTAATGAATTCAAACAACATATCCATGTGTAAATGTTTTATAATGTTTGGTAATGCTTTACAGTTATAGGTTGCAGCAGGCCCACTTAGCTCCATGATACAATGTACTGTACTTGCAATATTTGTATATGTATAAAATATATCGAATGTATACACACACACACAAACACACACAACATTTCAGTTTATTGTCATATTTCTCAGTAATCCAGTGCGAAATAGTACCCAATATGTTTTTGTTTCTACCGTCACATGTGCCCTCAAGTGTCACTTCTCTGTCCTCTATCTTCTCCATCTCTCTTCTCTACATTGTGATTTGTTCTTGATTCCATTCTCGCCTCCTGTCTTCTCTCTGGCTTTCTCCCTCTTTCTGGTTCAAGCACCAATAGAGAAGATAGTGTTGCACTGCATTAAACTCTCTCTCTCACACACTACACACTACACTGCAAGACGTGTGTAATGAGCGCATATATAGCTCACTCAAAGTAACGTGTGTGTGCATCTGTTATGACAGCATAAGTGAATAATAGTGTTGTGTTATGGGGCTGCATCGCTTGTAGTCCTGCCAATGTAGCTTGAATGGCTTAACCATTTGAGAGAGAAGTAGAAAACCAGTAATATTAAGAAGGAAATGTGTGTGTCAACGTGAAAAGGTGAGAAGGACAGTTACATCCTACAGCATTCACACCCACCACTAAAATAGTTCTGACTGTGAACTCTTGGAGGGTGTGTTGCATTTCACGGCTGTTGCATCATGCTTTATTGTGCTAGATTGTATTTATTCAGATAATGATGTGTTGTTATGTTGGGTTTTTAACATTGTAATTAGAGGCAGGAGAGGTGTTTCTCTGCAAACAAAGGTGAGCTCAAACAAATGGATTTGTCATGAGACATACTGTATTCTATGTTGACATAAATAGGGACTATTGCTTTTCTTAAAAACATTTTGTCTTTTGATAACCTAAAGCTTGTTTACTTTTTATCCTTTCTTATATAATGTAAACAAATCTTACCACATTTGTGTAAAGGAAAACGATAATATTTTGAAATTTTAGATATTTAGCATTCTCTTAGTACACGTTTTGTCAAAATCACCAAATATCTATATTTCGCTAATTTACCATTCTCTGTGTATGCTGAAATAATAATCTGATACTTCTACAGTCTTGGCTTCATAAATAGGAACACAAAGTGGCGAACACCGCTCACTACAACAAAACTTGTTGCCTTATTTCAAAATGGATTAAAATGTTTTTTCCCTAAAATTCTACACACAATACCCCATAATAGCAAAGTGAAAAAAGTTTGTTTTACATTTTTGCAAATGTATTTAAAATAAAATACAATAAAAGGTATTCACAGCCTTTGGTCAATACTTTGTTGAAGCACCTTTGGCAGCAATTACAGCCTCATGTCTTTTTAAGTAGTTTCTCCCATTCTTTTTGCAGGACCTTTCTCTGTTTTCCCCCATACCCCCTGAGAGGTCAGAAGAGCATTTCATCTTGGGGATGCCAGGTTTATTTTAGTGATCGTTCAGTGATTCAGGTTTTGATTGTGAGCCTACAGTACCACAGGACCCATCTTACATTGCCTTCTGTGATGTGGTGTCTTCCTGTATGTCAGTATCCTTTAGTGTACAGTATGGGGAAACCCAGAACAGGAATAAAGGTTGTCTGAGCTTGCCAAGCATAGATGGATAATTTATGACTTGTGCATGACAATGTGCACTTAATGTTATTTAGACTGTCAAAGTTTTTAATGATTTATTTCTAAGATCCTCCATAATTCCAAAGAGACAGTACGTTTAGTTTTCTTAGCTTAAGGCTTATGTTACATTATTCTTCTTTTATCCTTTTTCAGTGTGAAAAGGCTGTTTCCTGGGTAAATTGTGGTTCCCAGTGAGCAGTGAGAATCAGTATCTGATCCTATAGCCTGCACACCATTCTGCCTCACAAGTCACAAGGCTAATCTAAATACTCCACTTTAAAATCTTCAAATACAATCATACTGTATATTATTGAAAACAAATTTCAGCATTGCGTGTCAAACCTAGGCAATGCCTAAGAAATACTGTACTTTCCACAACCATTTTGTGTTTCTCTCTTTGTCTCCTTCAGGCTCTAGAGTCTAGACTATAGACTCTAGAGGGATCTCTCTTTCCACCCATGTCTAAATGTCAAATATGCCCAACTCACTTCATGCTCTGTGTTCATGCTTAATTATACAGTATTTGTGTGTATGTGCTTGTCTGAATGTTTCAAGTCTAAACAATAAGGACAAGCATGCTGGGCATGATGAAAACAGATTATGAGATATGCATTGATTATGTGGTTTTATGCAGTCACATTTCCAAAAAGCACCCTATAATTATCAGAGTATATCTTGTAGCAGTGTGGCTATGACGAATGGTTCAGGTAAGTAGTGCAAATTACTGCTTCTATAACAGTTCTCAGGACTCAGGGTTCCTCATCCGCAAGCTGGAAGAGAAAAGTAAAGTTGTATTGTGCAATTCATCGCCACGAGACTTCATGATGAGCAACAGTTGCTCTAGTAAAACCCAAATGCACCTTACTAGAATGAAAATATAGCAAGTGGTCAACATTACAGTTGAGAATAGCCCTACAACTATTGGGTGTTGAAATGGAGTACTAAAATATAGCTGCCTCTGAAGTGTTTAAATGTTCTATAGAAGCAGAAATCAAGGACTTTGCCAAATTTAAATGATCATTTCAGAATTTCATCCATAATGAAGACATGTCATGGATAACCACTTTTTTATACAAATTTTTTGTCCCTCCTTTGGTTTCTAAATGTACCCTCTTTTCTCTTTACTGATGTCTATTTCTGTTTCCTTCTCTCTCTAGTCTGTTTCTCCCGCTTTACTTCAGCTCAACACTGATGAACAAGTCATATAGCGAAGCTAAACAGAGGTTGTACCAGGATACAGAGAGGCACAAAGGAAAACTGCCTGGACACCATGGGTGCTCTGCCCACAGAACGCCCAAATATGGATGTGACGGTGGGGTCCCATGAAATGGCATTGCTTAGCAACATACTGGCAGCCTACACCTTTGTTGCAGGTAAGAATGGCAAACACGAACAAGCATGTGTGTTTCTGTGTTTTTGTTGGGTGTATTGACTCTCCCGCTATGGAATAATTGTTGTTGGGGTTTTTTGCCCTGAAATTACACATTTAATTAATTATTCAACTCTTGTTGCAATGTTATAAAATACAACTTTATTACATCAATGGTCGGGCTTAAATGTTTGGCAATATTTCTTTTTAATTGTGTAAAAAAAAATCATGACAATATAGCAAGCCTATAACAATCATAATCAACATTAGCTGTTTTTAGATGTATTGTTTATATTAATATGATATATATTTAACACATGGGCTATTATGTTTACTACCTATTACTATTGCTATCATTGCTTCAGAACATCTAAAAAATATGAACAATTCTGTCTGGTTCCATTATTATATTTTGAAGCTTCTGGTGGGCATACCATTTGAGGACCACTGATGGATGAGGGATGACTTTTTTCTGCCCACTCTCATTTCCCTGTGTGACCCCCACCCTCTCAGATCAACCAGAGAGAACAGTGCTGGTTTTCCTGGCCGCTGTGTGCTTTGGCCTCTTTGTCACGCTCTGTGCCGTTGTCGTCCAAATACACTGTCGAACTGACTGCCGTTATGGCAACAGTCACAGGCCACGTCATCACCGTGGCAACAGGCTCCGGCACAATCATTATCAACATCGCAGCTGTCCCAGGCATCAGCATGGCAGCAGCAACCCAGACAACATGGCAGTGGTTTTGTCTGGAGGGGAGGGGCCTAGTGGAGATGGCGAATCAGAGGATGGGGATGAAACGTCACACCTGTCAGCACGCCGACAGAGACATTTGGAGAGAGGTCAGCTTCACACTAGTGGCTTTGCATCTGCTGACGGTACGCACACGCACACACACGCACACGCACACGCACGCACACATGCACGCACACGCACTCACACACACACACACACGCACACCACCATCACTTTACCAAATAGCAAGCAATAATTAAAGTGTAGGTCTATTAACACTCTGTCTGTGTTGTGTGTTTGTGTGTGTGTGTGTGTGTGTGTGTGTGTGTAGAGTTTAACAAGGCCCTCCGGCTTGAGCAGAGAGAGAGGATATTACGTGAGATCTGGATGAATGGACACCCAGACATCAGCACTGTCACCCAGAACCTCAACAGATACTACTGACAGACAGATTACAAGCAAACATACACTGACGGGTGTGGAGAAATTGCTGTTTAGTGGCTGTAGTGTTGTGAGCACTGCACACAGTTTACAGAACAAGAAAGACATGCATCTATACCAGGTCAGCATTAAAGTGTTTGTTCTGATGCCTGTACATTGTGGATCTAATCTATACATGGCATACAGGCAACACCAGCCCAGTGATTTCTTTCTTGATTCGTTTTTATAGCAAACAGCATTTCAGAATGCCTTTCAAATCACACCAATGGAATTTCTTCCACTCAGTAGCTACTGCCAAAAAATACTATTAATATTAAAGCCAACCCTGCTAAAAAATCCTGTTTAAAACAGTGCTTTTGGGCGAGCTAACTATTAAGAAATATTCAGCTGTGTCAGGAGAGTATTTTCTAACCAAGTGTTCTCCTGGATAATTTATTGACCTTTATCAGGGATTACTACTGTGTCACCCCCTTTAAAATTAATTAGAGAGAGAGAGAGAGAGAGAGAGTTTGGGGAGATGCATATTTGAGTCGATTTAAAGCAAGGACAATCAATCCCAGGAAATGAATTACTGTAGATCAAATCAGTCAACATTTAGACACAATAATTTTAAGTAAACTTGATATGAATCAACATCACAGCAGCTGTATATTTATTTGTTTGTCATTTGGGATGTTTTGCACACAAAAACCAATGCAAATAACTAATCTTCCAGGAAGAACAAGCAATGTACAGTCAAGTAGCTCTTCTTATTAGCTCTTTTTTGCCTGTAGTGACATTGCCATCCAGTGGCTCCTTGCAGCAGTGTCACGCTCACACGCTCGCACACACACACACACACACACACACACACGCACACACAAAACGACTACAGTACAGTAGAGCATAAGCAAATAAGTCACGATAACGATGTAATCGCGATATTTATATATAAAAATAGTAATAGTAATTTGTCTTCAAGTTTGTTTATTGTGTGTTTTGTTGTGTTAGGTAATAAACATTTTTATTTTTAATCTGTAGTAGTACCATGTCCAAAAATGTGCATGGTGTGTGAAATAATTGCACTGCGGTCATGAATCCTGTGGGTTCAGCCGTGCAGCGGCACAGATGTATAGGTTCCGGTGGTCGTTCAGCATGACGAACGGTTCCTGAGTGCCATCCAACCAAGGTTATAATCGTAAACGAAAACGAACAAAGTAACGAAAACTAGGTAGGAAAAAATAATTGTCGTTAACTGAAATAAAAATAAAAACATTACAGAAACTAACTAAAACTGTATTGTCTCATGAGTGAGACTCTTATTTTACTGGAGATATATAAAAAAGAAACATTTTACTTTACTAAATATTCTGTGCCTTTTCTTTTGCTGCAGTTACAAACAAAAATTAATCAACAAATACAAAGGATCGCTGTAGCGGATAGCCCATGTTATTTTATTTCCAAGATGCATTTAATTTTATGCTTCTCTTGGAGGAGTCAGCTACAGGTTGACTTTGCAGGTAATTTAAACACAGTTTGCCGAAAATTGTCCTCTCTCACTAATATTGTAATTCAAAAGAGTCAAATGCTCTCTTGGACACAATATGCTAGCAAAATGTTGTCAAAGTGTTTCCCAATTTGCTTTCAATTTATATAGAGGTGAGACAGATTTCGGAAGCAGTGAGTTTGCTGAAAACTGCCCCCCCCCCATTGGAAATGGTGTCAAATCAATGCCACAATGTTTTTCAATTTATATAGAGGGAAGAGATTTTGGCAGCAATGAGTTTGCAAAAAACTGGCCCCTCTCATTAATAGCAAATTGTGTAAAAAAGATCAAGCCTGAGTAGAGATCTTCAATGTTTTTCAGGCCAAGGATCCCTTGGCGACTAGAAACACAGCAGAGGGACCCTCTATCACTTATCATAATCATAATACTGTGTTTCTTATTACAGTAAAGCAGGCCAACAATAATGGGTGTCTTATAAATACAGCCTATAGGCATACTTTGCAACAGTATTGTATACAATGATAATCATAATCCATTAAAATAACTGACATTGTCATACATTTATAACTTTTCATAGGTTATATTAATGTGTATTTTCAGACATATTTTAGTTTTTGGGATCAAATGACTTTGCAGACCGATGTTGAATCTCTGGCCTAAAGTTTGTATGATTAATTTTTACCTCATATATGAAAGGTTCTTGGATTGAGATCAGGCACAAACATCTCGTATTGCCATTGCTTCAAAAGGACAGCCATCTAAGATTGAGACTAAGATATCCTAGCAAAATTATTCTGAATGGTTTCCCAATCCCATATTGCTTTCAGAGGGCAGAAATATGTTGAGTCTGCAGAAAACTGTCTCCCCCACTAAAGGGAAATGTTGTAAAAAGCAAAAGCCTTTTATTGGCGATGTGAAGGTCACTGGTATGAGACCAGGCAAAAGCATTTATTATCCAGTGGCGGAAGATTGATCAATGGGCGACATGGGCTGGACTTCAGGTCTCTGCGCTGGAACCCAGGGGCAAATGGAGCACCTCTAACTCTGTACAGTTGCCTACTAAGGCAATTAGTAAAGTCAGTCACACTGCCAAGTGTCATCAAATAAAGGTCAGTTTATTCATAATAATGTGAATATAATTTCCACGAACACACATTTTTTCTGGTTTGTGCGAAATCATATAAAAAAATATATAGCAGCCTGCACACGTCCAATGTGAATAGGTTTAGTCTTAGTTGACAGTGTTGGGGGATGGGTGTTGATTAAACTTAAGTGCCAAAATGAATATGAAAAGGTAAATGCCTTTTTCAGGTTCCCAGTTTAGAAAAAAGTATGCAGCCATGTCATCTCTTCATGAAAATTATGCATGACGCTATAATAACACCTTTTATAATAATAATACTAGTAATAATAATACAAATATTTTTCTTTCTTTCAAACAGAATTGCTTTACAGAGAGGGAATACATGCACAATCATGCTTCCCATAAACAAATGCAGAAATACAGAAAACAACATGAGTAATAAAAATGGTTAAAGGAATCAGATTAAAGAAATTTAAGGGCAATTGAAACAAATGCATAGGATGTAAAAAAAAAAAAGGTATTTCCCATATCCTTGTTGCTAGGTCAGAATGTCAGCACCATGCAATCCTCACCTAACCCTCGGTAGTAGGATTTCTGCATTCCCTTGTCCTTCCATTTAATTTTAATTTAATTGTGCAACAAATGTTTTTACACTCTTATACTGTGCTGAAGACTCATACTGTATAATGTATTTCAATGCAAATGCAGGGGAAATTCTGAAATATTTTGGAGCACTTTTGAGCAGATTGTGTGTGTGCGTGGGTGTGTGCGTGTGTGTGTGCGTGTATGCACACGTGTTTATTTGTGCATCCCTGCATAACAATAACTAATTAAACATACCACCACAATACATGTTGTAAATGTTACAATAGTTTGTGTTTTTGCAAATTCTCAAATAAAGTAGGTTCAGAATAGTTTGGGCTATTTTCTTTTATTGGGGGAAGGGGGGGGGGAGGGGGTGTACGGTTTGGGGGGGGGGCGTGTTCGCCCAGGAAGCCATACAAGCTAGAACCGCCACTGTTCTTATCTATGCCATTGTCTCAGGAGAATAGCCATAAGATTGAGAATGTGTAGGCTAGTTCGATGCTTGTATGAGGCGCTGCTAATCCGTTGCGGTCTCTCCTATGGTCCTATCCCGTTCTAAACCATTGCTGTCACTTTAACGGGACGGGCAGTGACGTTGGAGACCTCTCGCGGGATAGCTGAGCAAAAGAGGCTACAGTACTCATCCACGGAATATAGGCTACTCTACCTGCGGCAGCAGACTTATTAGCTACATTAGGCTACACCAGTTCATCTGGGAGACGGTGTCAACACTTCCCCTACGCGATGAGAGAGAGACACTACGCGGCGACGCCGAGCCGCGGAGGCTCCTGTGTGCCGTGCTGCCAAGTTTGCGTCTTTGCTTTTACCGCATTTCTCATCATTGCGGAGAGGACAGCGCGTGAGTTCTGTCTGGGACCTGCAGCATCCCGCTCCACACTCGAGCGGGCGCGCACACACACACACACATGCATAACCTATACGACGCGCACACTTATTAGATTGCCTATGTGTCTTTTTGGACACAGTATTATTCAGTACAAAAATGTAGTCCAATTAGAACTGCAATGTTATGGGTTTCAAGTGCTTTTGAGGCTAGACCCGATCTTCTGCAGCCCGCAACACTGCGCCCCCTCTCTATATCTGCTTGTTATGAATCTCCGACTGCCGCAGAAACTGCATACTCATGCTATAGCCTAGTTGTCCCAGGTGATGTTTATTCACTATGTTTATTACACTGCCCATTTGATTTCACGTAAACAATAAGCAGCCATGTTGTCATATCTTTCTTTTTGGACGTATTGAGAATGGATGCAGAGATGGGCGTACCCCATTTTCTGGCCTAACGTACGTGACTAGCCCGCCAGTTTGGCAGTTAAAACGTTTCAGGTTACAGGCACAGGGATGGAGCTCAATAGTATGCTAGGGAGAAAATGGTAGAAAAGGGGTGGGGAGATGTATTATCGGTATGCGGCCTATAGGTTTTGAATTATATGAGGGATAAACAAAGTGTTTGCTTTGTTGTATTGAATACTTTGGTCAGGTTTTAGAGAGCAGAGGTCAGACTGATGACTAAATGTGTCAAGGCAGGGCCCACACATTGCTGACACAAAAGGACAAACTGGCCATTAGCTAGTATAACATATCAACAGACTGAATGAGAGAATCATACTTGAGTAATATTCTAATCCATAAAACTGAATGTGCTCTCTTTGCCACGGCCAGTGATCTACTGTTTTGTATACTATCTGTGGGTGGGCCACAACTACTGCTACGCCCACCTGTCTGGATTCACTGCATTGTTCCTGCTCCCTGGTGAGATAGCAAGCCAGCCAGTCACAACAATGGAGAGATCATTGGAAGCCTTATACTAACACCTTTTCCCCATAAACGGTTCCCAGGCTGGGGTCCTCAGTGGCTCAGTTACCTTTGGTACCTGTCAGATGGACGCATCCGCATGAAGTCTCTCACCTGGACCCACATATTGCACCTGGGAATATTCAAAAGGTAGGTGCATGTGTGTATGGAGATTATAGTAAACATGGTTGCTTCACAAGTCAGTACAATAAGCAACAGGGAACTTCTCATAGGCTATCATGTAGACCAGACAATACAATATCTCATTAGACCATAAAAGCAATGCATTATGTTAAAGGTATAGTCCGTTATTGTAATCTAATATACTTGTTGTCAAATTCACCAGATATCTCCTCACATTTCGCAAATTTACCATTCTCTGTGTGCTGACAAAACAATCTGATACCGCTACACAGCTCTGGCTTTGTAAGTAGGAACATAAACAAAGTGGCGAACACCGCTCGTAAAAACAAAGCTGTTGGTTGCGCAATGCGTTCAGGATGGTGAAATGTTTGCTACACATTCAATGAAGCGAATGGCTGTAGGCTGTGGGGTGAACAATGTTCATTTGGCTAACAACAACAAAATTATCAAAAACACTCACCACGACCCCTAATAAACGCAGAAAAGGTCTTTGAAAGTAGTTCTAGAACGTTTCAAACATTTTCAAGGAAATGTCGTTCATTGAAAAAGTTAATTGAACGTTCAGAACGTTAACGCATCCAATGTGTGTCAATGTGTGGGGCAGAGCTTCTGAGTGAGTTTGTTTTGATTTGAGCTCTATGTTAGCAAGCCTTCTCGAGAATGACAGACCCTTCATTTAAATCAAAGGCACTCTAGGGCCTATCTGACATTGTAATGAAATGCTTTACACCAGCACCCCATTTTATATCATAAGATAACACTGAATACCAGTGTTAATGTGGAGATGTGAGTGTGAAGTCCACTGATTGGACAAGGCACACGTGCGTGCACATGCCACACCCCGTGCCACATTACAGTGACCCATCGTTTCTGAGTATTCTCAGAACATTGAGACGAATACACAGCCCTGTCTTTGTGCCTAGTCGGCATGAATGTTACTGCATTTCTCAGTCGATTTGGTCAATTTTTCGATTCAGTCTCAACCGTTGCAAATCAGCTTATTAATTTCTCAAACTATTCGTACAAACATAACACAATGTACTACAGTACTGTATCTGCATGAGCTCATAACTAAATAAAAGTCCTTAGTCTTTCCTTCAAAAGCAAATGTGTACGTTGATGAACATGTCATTGAGAATGACAAGTCCTTGTGTCATTGTCTACCAACAAGCTAGTCAAAATTCATGCATGTTATCAAAATACAGTAACAGTGTACTATTCTCTAATGTAAACTGTAGGCTAACATTTTGATGACAATCAAGGCTGCTTTATTTCTACAATTATACATAACCATTTGCATGAATGTGCCAAAGCATTTGCAATTTGTTCAAAAACAATGAGAAATTGTTTTTATGATGTGCATGATGATGTGGCGGTTGAACAAGTATTTTTGAGAATTTCTATTCTGATCTGAGAAATGTACCAAAGCGACTGAGAAATACTGTAAAACATGCCCTTCTCCTCCTCTCTACTGCCCCCGCAGGCTGTGGGAGTGCACACGTCTGCACGGTGTGGATGTGTACAGTGAGATCATGCAGCAGGCTGACGTGTCAGCTCTGCGGTTGTTCGAGGCGTTGGTGGTCACTCTGCCTGAGACACTGCTGCAGACCTATGTGCTCATCTGCACCGATGTAGGAATCAAATCTCCAGGTGGGGAAGTGTTGGGACGCATAGAGGTGTTGCACAATACAGTCCTGTATGTAGTGGTGATGAGTGTGGAAATATACAGTGAGATGACATGAGTGAGATACATACGTAGATAGATAGATTTAATGTTATTGTCCGCATTTAATTTGCTTTTACATTTACAGCATCTAGCATCAAAGCAACTAACAATTAGTGTCAATAGGACTTGCAGTTGCGAATGTAAGCAACATGCTGTTAGAACGAGGGCAGCAGTCATCAATGCTAACTCTGTTGTACCTGTTACAGCATACAGTACCGGTACATTAGCTAGCATCATGCAGTCCTGCTGAGCTGATGCTAACCCACATTATGCATGTATGCTGTGTGTGTGTCCCTGTAATACCCAGCATCTGTATGTTTCGTGGTGTGTCTTCTCTCCCTGGCCTGGGCCCTGGTTCTCTATGCCAGAGCTTGCTCTCTCATCAGACCCGGCCACCTACCCATGACTCCTGCTGCTATTCTCTGCAGACTTCTATGGAGGGTGGGCGTTACTGTACATAATATGATGGATATAGAGATATAAATAGATTTGTGCGACCTTTGTGTCAGTACAAATGTCACCATGTGTTTCGTGTGTCTTACCAGGTTGGCATGTTGGGATCTCGTTTTGCCATCCTCATGCTCTTCACGCGTATCTTCAAGCAGTGGGTCCTGGGCGTGATCGGTGAGTCCCGACTTCCAAGAAGTAGTTGAGCACAGTGCTGCCCAGTGTGGTTTCAACACTGAGTCTTCAGTGTCATGAAACGCTGGCCTTCAAGCGTTAGCCTCGAAACTAAATCATGTCAAAAATAGACGGACGTTAGTCCATCACTACACGTTTGAGTGAAACAAATCTAGTCCTGTGACGCCTGAAAGGAGTAGCTGTATGTGGGTGGAGCTGTGGCATCCGATTACTGCCAGCCCACTTGGGCCTTAGTGCCTTGGGTTAGAGACTGGGGTTTGAATCTGGCCTGCGGTCAATTTCCAGATATTTCTCTCCCACTTGTTTTCTGTCTCTCCTTAATGATCTTATTTAATAAAAAAAATGAATAATAAGGTCATTAAAAGTTTGAATTGAATTTGAAAGTTGTTACTTAGACTTGTGTGTATGATTGAGGTTGACTATTGAAACAGCATTTGTTTCTACGTGTGCATGTGTGTGTGTTTAAGGTGTACATTGGCTGGGTGCTACATTCTGGATGGTATCTCAACAGACGGATATCATACGGTCTGTGGGCCGATGGAGACTCTTTAATCTTGTGCTGGGGGCCATTCACATCTTTCTCTTCCTCAATGTGAAGTACGGCCAATCTAGATACCGCATGGCCGGCTTCTACCTGGTATGTGGGGTGTTTATCCGAGTGTAACAGTGTGATTACGATTTTAGATTAAGATTATGGGATTTCATCTGTGCATTTCTGCGCAATTCAATGATTATTTGTGAGTGCTTGAACATCAGACACCAATGTGCCTGTTGTAAATGCAGTATAATGTCTGCCTCTGTTTTATATAGGCCATGTTCTTAGAGAATGCTTTCCTTCTTCTGGCTTCTTCCTGGTTGTTTACCATGGCATCATGGGATACAGTGGGTATCCCAGCTGCTGTGTTTTGCAGTTTCCTTATCGGTAAGGGGAACCATATATTTGTTGTGTTCGTTAGTGAGCTGTAGCCTAGCAAACAAGTGAAATTGTGCCATCTTTAAAGAACTTTGGGCTCACTTTAATTTTCATTTGATTTTCCGCCTAGGAGTGATCGCGTTGGTGCTATACTACCGCTTCCTTCACCCCAAATCCTTTGAGATATTCCAGAGTCTTCGTCACAGAGGAATAGGGGGAGCTTGTGCAGAGCGAGGCTCTACGCTCTCATTGGATGAGAAAACCACACCCACTTTCCATCGTTATCCAACTCTGTCAGGTCTGTCTGTCTGTCTATCTGTCTGTCTGTATGTCTGTAGAAATGGTTCTACATTATAGCATTTTCCTCAACCTTATCAGGGGGTGGAACCCTAATGGACCTCCCCCACCAATGGGAGGGCTGGAGGCATCATCACTGGCTGTTGATTCGCTTAGCATTGAAAACAGGGGATGTAGCCAGGATCTGTTCATCCTATGGTGAAGGAGGCCTCGCTGGATTGATGGGTCTGGATGAAGAGGCGATACACTCACCTGATGTTCCTCATATTCCCCAGGTAGGAAATAAATAAAGACAATAATATAAGATTGTCATTAGTATTGGTTGCGTTTGGAAAAGTAAGTGCCTGATCATTAATTCAACAATGTAAATGTTGGCACAAATACTAGCATCTGCCTTTATGTTTGACATATTGAGTTCCATCCTTGTTCACATTTATCAGCTACCCCAAGTTCAGCCACAGCCTTCACAACCAGTCTCACATGAGGTTACCCAAGCTACACAGGTGAGATATTACCTTTTGCTTAGAATGGTACCTTATTCAAACCAACGTAATTCTGAGAAAGGAGCGTTTAGAGAAGACAGTGGTAACATTGTCCTCTTTACCAAAAGTTATTCAAATATTATGTCTAGTGGGACAGAGATTGTGACACATTTTATATTAAATTGTTGTGGTTGGTTACTGGGTTCATACAGTGTTTTTGATACTGAGTTAGCGCAGGTAAATTGTATCCTTAACTGTAGACGTGCTTGTCACACAGGTGAGAGAGGTAGCCCCTGCCACACAGATAGATCCCAGCATTGCAGTGTCCCGACCAACGAGGCAAGCACCTCTTACGAAGGTCCACCGTGTTCCAAAACCTCTCGAGGTCATTCCTGTCCAGGAAGTCATACCTGAAGATGCCAGAGAGCAGGAATACAGTGTGCCACACTCAGAGGACAAGGGTAGGATTGAATTTCTAATAAGCACTTTTCTTATTTCAAAAAAATCAACAAATGGACATTTTTAGTAACGCTGATGTTATTTCATCTACACTTAAAATGGTTCACCATTCTGCCACTAGGTGTCACACAAACGCACTGACATCTCATACCAAGAGCCACACACACATGCACTAACTAACATGCATGCTATGAAACCAATAACAGGAGCTGGGATTACAACACACAGAGACATTCTCTACACTATATCGTTACATGTGTAAACTATGGGGTAGGGCACCTTTCAACTGGTGATTGTGGTTTGGTTGTGGAAGGTGACGAGGAGTTCCAGAGTGCCGCCTACGGCTCTCCCACCCTCTCCTCGCCCCGACATCCAGGAAGCCTCCGCCACATTGACAGCTACAACGCGACCCTGACCGAGGCTTCGTCCTCCGTGGGCTCCCTGGACATCAAGACCCCGGGCTGGTCCCCGGAGAGGCGCTCCCCTCTCCTGCTGGCCTCCCCGGAGAAACAGCCAGCCAATCCCGGAGAGTCCAGCAACACGCTGTATTTCAGTGCCGAGGCCCACTCCCCGTCCAGCGGGAGTTACCTGGGCTGGGGCTCAGAGCTGTCGCCCATCTCCGCCTACCGGAGCCCCTACCGGATCAGGGAGGCCCGCTTCATCACCTCCACGCCCAGAGCCGAGGCCCGGCCCGGGGGAGAGGGTCTAGCGCCGGCCTCTGTTATTGTCACGCCCGCTACCCCGGGTAACACTCCGGGCACCACCCCAGGAACCACCCCAGGGGGCACTCCCGGCGGTACTACACCCGGGGACACGGCCCCCGGCACCCCAGTCACGCCTCTCACTCCCGTGGTGTCACACGCTCGTAGGCAGATGGTCCAGTTTGTGGATTACAGGGAGAGGGCTGTGTGATATGGAAGGTAGGTAGGTGGAGGGGAACGACTGAGTCATTCAGATCAGGTCAGTGATTGGGAAATGCACGAATCAACTTGGAGTTAGGGCCCTTTTCATTTCTATTCAGTGGAAGTAGTCAATACATTGGCAATAGTCATTACAATACGCCGATCCCTAGCCCCTTTTCGCCTGTCCAATACATTTTTTTTTTTTATCCGACAGAAACTCTGTCAACTGTCTGTTTTCCTGTAATACTGTAGCCTACTATGCTGTTTTGTCCAACCTAGTTACAGTAACTAGTTACAGTACCTGGCAGAGTGAATTTGGTTACTTGCCTTATATTTATTTGTATAATCACACAAATTGGTCACCAGAATTATCAACTAAATTGTAAAATTGTATGTCAAAACAATCTGTTACCACAGATTAAGATGTTTAGTCTATAGGTTGACATTATAAAATATTCAGGTTTTATTTCCTTGGTCCATGTCAGCCAGACAAATGTAAAGAGACAATGGGTTGATAATGGAAATCCTTTTATATTTTTTAAAGATTTTGATTTGCTCTTAATGATTGCAATAATGTAAGACAGTCAGCACTTTAGAGCAAAAAGTATAAATACAAAAGTATGTGTAGTTTTTATTTTACATAGCTATAGTGGTGTTTTAATGTAGACTTGAATCCTGCGCTATTACAATGTACAGGAATTAATCAAGGATCTCCAAGTAGCATAACACAAGTAGAATATTAATTGATGTGTTATATTATTCACTAATATTACATTCTATTAATTTTATTTGATGTGTTTAACTATTGTCTGTTTACACTTTCTGTTTTTGGCAGATATCCAATTTAATGCCTGCAAAAATGTGGTATACAGTTGGATTAGATTTCTCAGATATTTTGTAACTCAAACTATCTTTTCAGTGTTATCTCAAATCAAACCAAGGGTCCTGGGGACCTTCACGATACATTTTAATCGGCTGATTGGTAAAACTAAGGAGGGAAATAAACATGTAACATTTCTGAAGGACTTAATAATAGAATGTTATTTGAAATAATCATATAATCTTGAATACCTTAGGTGGAAGAAGGGAAACAGAAAAACTGGAAACTGCAATTATTCAAAATGTGAACATAGACTGCACTTGAAACGTATAGTACTGTTACCTGTACTGATAATGTGCATAATGTGAATGGTTGTGGCTCTAAAACTGGTGCGTACATTTAGTTTGGCTCAGCAACATTTGGTTTCATTGTTCAGCAAAATTATTTAAATCCAATAGTGAAACAAAATGTGTACAGTGTCCTATATCTGCAAACCAGTTATCCAGCTTGTAGCTGCTAATTTCCAGTGTTGAATGCAGTGCAATAGCTAGTTTACAACACAATATGTTGTAAACACTAATATAGGTGTTGGCAAATGAGGAAACTATCTGCGCATGTTGGTATATTACGTAAAAGAAAAATAACTCAAAAATGCTACTTGCATACCTGTGGAAAAGATAATTTTTTTTTTTATATATTAGCAATCTTTCAGAGCTTTTAGTTTCATAAACAGCACATAACAATATTAATGAACTGCTCTCATCTTTCCTCACTTACCCCAACCCACTACCTCAAATGGGACTTTCTTTCCTTATCTTATTGTTATATTTTAGACAGACATTGAGGAATGGACCAGGGATTAATATGGACATTAGGATTAACACTGACATTAGGCGTAAGAAGTGTTATCAATGGCTGACACTTTGCTGTTACTATATATCAGTTTTGAGTTTGTTAGGAGACCAGTATTAGGTGCTGTTGCTATACAGTTGTTGTTTTTTTATTGTTTCACATTGATTCATTTGTTTAGTTCAATTATGTTTATTTTGTTTTAACATCATTACAAAATAGGCATTATGTTTATGTATTTATTTGTAGATGGTTGTTGTTGAGGATTGGATTAAATGGTAAATCACTCATGGGAAATACATGAGCTATTATAAAGCTAGTATAATGAAGAAAAATGCATTTGGTTTATGTTGGCAGAACTATCCAGTGTAGTTTTCTCAAAATGTCAATTCATCAATATCAAGATAGTTGACTAACTTATTGCATGTTTTTTTCCATACAGCCACCAACATTTCTATTTGTTGACATAGAATTAGAATGCACTTAAAAATACATGTACATTACATTATTCAAATGCACATGGTAGAAAATACATCTATGCGACACTAAAAGTAACCTAATACGAGCTGTCTTAGCACACTTTTTTACATGCTGTAGAATGCAATGTCAAAGTTCTTGGCTCAATCATTATCCAATGCTTGCCTTGTCAAAAAGCCTAGCTGTATATGTCATGATTGTATGTATAAGCTTTGCTGCATGTACTTTATATAACATAATGACCAGTGTTTCTGTTTTGACTGTATTTTGTACATGGGTGTTTGTGTTTTTTTACTTTCATTGGACTGCCACATTTTGACAATACATTGCCATGTCTCATGGATTTCCATCAAGCAATTATAGTTGGTGATGATTATTCATTAACTGTGCTATTGTTGTGACAAATAAACACATTGATCGTGATCAGTGTTTGAAAGCCACTTATACATTCCAACAAAGAGATATAGACATTATTTTAAACAATTTTGAATGCTAACACTTGTTAATGCTAACACAAACGTAATGAACATTCTTTGCTTTGCACTGTAAACACAATTACATGCTTTACACTCAGTTTGAAATTCAATAACACTTCCAGCAACACTAAACATTGGTCTCTATATTTAGACTTTTTTGCCAATTGCCTGTCCACATTGACAATTGTGAAAAAACTTGGATAATCAGTTCTCTTACAAACCAGAAGACCAACATTTGACAGAATTAACATGTGTTTTTATGCACTGTATGTACTATTTGTACTGTAATTTGTTGCCAATGTCATTTTTTTTTTAAAAAGTCTGTACTGATAATTTTGCAAGAGATCTATAATGTTTTTATGGTTTGTTGTAGTGTAGGTGTATAGTTTTGCAAAAATAGCCTATTTCCAAAATAGTGCCTTATTGATCAGAAACATTTTTAAGTTGTAACAACCATCTGTGTAAAAGTGCATTGCTTGTCTCGTGATCTATACAACCTTAACTCGTATACTGAACTGGAATAATAATAATGAAAAACAAGTGTGATAGTAATAGAATCAATAGAATATATCGACATGTCTCACTTCTTGTTAAGTCGTGTATTATTTTGTACTAGAGACATACTATATATGAACTAATGGAATGGCAAGTATAAATCTGTGTTGTATTTACCACTTACAATTACAGTCCTGTTATGCTGCAGTTATTAAGTCACCATTTGTGTTTCCCCTGGCATCACAATATAATGGTACAACCACAGATTGAGAACATCATCAGCATCCTGCTTGATCATGTAGTCGATTTTAATTAATGGTCCACAGTAGACTATATTTTAAATCAAGATTTTAAGGTTGCTGATATGAACCAACTGTTGGTGGAACAACAACTCCCACATTGAATTAGCGTTTGGTGTCACAATGCTATCCTGTGCAAATAAGTATGCAGAAGGGCCTCCCATCAACAATAATACATTTATCTACATCTTAGCATATACTTGAGCATTGTGATATCTATTTTGTTTATAAGACTATCAGGATAATCAGCTGACTGGCCAAGAGGAAGATAAAATAGCTGACATGGTAAATGTGGTCATTCTCGGTAATACTGGATTGCTTGAATGCTTCAGATGGATAGTTAACACAGAAGCATTACACATTGCAAAAACAAAAAACATTTTGATGTCATCGGTAATTTTGTATTGCATATTCATCAATAATTAAATGTTCAGTGATACCATAGCAGTGGAGATACAAATAAATTCACACTTACTTTACTTATTGGTTGTATCTTAGCCTATAAAATACCATGAAATCTGCCCTGACAAGACAAATGACAGTAAAATAAATCCCATCACAACAGCTGAGTAAGACATTTTGCATAAAAACCCACTTGCGTTTATTTTGAAATCACGTGAGTGTCAACTCTGATGTGGCAAAAAATTCACGTGACTCGGTCTATCACATGATTTCAGGATATGATCAACAGCGAAGGGGAGTGCTGTTGAATGGTTATTATATAGGCTAGTTAACTCTGATTTGACTAGCCTGCTGACGAGGAAGGGAAAAGAATCCTCTGAATTAACGTCATCATATTAACAACCCTCAGGTAAAGTTTATAGAGCAATTTCGCATTGTATAAAATAATGATGCGCTTTAGTTTGGAATCCGTGGGACAACACATCTATTCGCTGCACGTTGCAGTCAGATATCTTCATTGTCTGAACCCATTTGCCCCAACTGGCTACGGTTACGTTTTGCGTAGAACGAGTAAACATTCTCCAATAGGGTATTAAGCCTGAAAATAATTAGAATGATGCTAAAACTAAATCATAATCATATAATTATGTCGCTTTTTAACAGGAAATTACATTAAATCTATTTAAATCATTACGGTGCTAAGTTTTGCTAATGCAATTCGACCTTGTTTGACCATGCCCATTTATTTGAACATGCTAACAGATATTATTACCACTAACCAGCTCAGGCGAGGTCATTTTGTAATCGACAGTAACTATTTATGTAGTGTAAGGCCTACCGACAAACATAACAACCAGTCGTTAAACTTCATCATAACCTAAACCACTGTTTTGCATACAGGCTATTATTTCCTTAATCTTGTTTGGTGTGTGTGCGTGGGAAGGGGTTGTGGTAAGTTTCGCGTTCTGGAAAGTTATATGCTATGTAGGTGTTATGTAAGCTCCGTTCCATATGGCAAGCCGTTTTGGTATTTATTCTTCCACACTTAGGCTACTAACTATTCACTAGATACTTCACTTATATTTCTGTTTTACTAGTTCTTACTGTTAGATAGGCTGCTATAGTACTTTGTCATTAGAAATACCGGTAGGCTGTAAATTAAAAATAACATGTCATGTAAACCATTTGAACTTTTACTTGTGTAGACTTTTCCCATTATAAAACTGAAATAGATTTATTATTATTATTATTATTATAGTAGCCTGTTTGGGAAAAAATACATCGTAGGAGACAGGTCTATGGCAACTTAATATGGCAAGCCGTTTTGACATTTATTCTCCAAGACTTACTAGTATCTATTTATTAGATACTAGTATCTATTATTTA
>JAODUH010035063.1:1379-21752 GCA_027564835.1 Typhlichthys subterraneus
GAAATGCCTTTCAGAAGAAGTCAAGAATAAAATACAATTAGATAAGGCAAAAGCATGGATCGTCTCAAAATAATATATAAAAATAAATTATTGTATACTGCATATTTCTGATTCACCTGCCTGCAGTTCTACTTTAAACCACATGGAGGTGCAGTTCAGGTCCTCAGTGTGTTTAATGAACAGGTAGAGAGGTCCGTGTGCCTGTACATCATACTGTAATAGACTGTGTGTGTACATTATGTGTGGGTGTGTCTAGTTGTGCGCCAAGTGAACCTCTATCTGAGCCTGTGTGCGGGCAGCCTCCTCTTGCGCCCATAGCGCCTCCCTGTGGGCGGAGGTGTTCATGCTTTCCTTCAACGCTTGCTCCAGCTCCCTGATGCGATCCGCTGTTTGCCACATTGCACCCTGGGAAACCGGGGAAGGGGTCTGACAGGAGATGGGGGGTTGGTTGGGTGACAATAGCAAAAGCCAGATGGAGAAAATATTCGTTTGAGCACATTGTAACGTAGAAATAAACAAATTGGAATCATTATAATATGAAATGGTTCATAAAAGATGTCGTGGTCATTTAGCTATGTATGTACGCTACATAAAGTATGATTTTCACCACAATATAGCCTATGGTTGACAAGGTGTGTGTAAGGAAACATGGAGTTAATATCGCCCCAATTACTTCGGGGCCGGCTGTGACTGGATGACCTGAATTATGAATAAAGGATGGTGGTTAAGAGATATTGTGTTGAGGAGGCGAGAAAGGGCGAAAAACCACAAGACCACATGTATGTTCAGCTTGCGTGTGTGTGTGTGTGAGCATGGCCGTTTCCGTGCTTTGTAAAAAAGTGCGTCCACATGCTTGTCATGAATGCAGGGTGTGTGTCCACGACAACAATGTGTGTGGCCTCCCGGACACCTATGGCGAGTGAAGTAAAAGGATCCTTCTCCACACTAGGAGAACTGGGCTGTGAAAGAAAACAGTGGACAGAAATAATAAACCCATTGGATTCCCTTTTCTCATTCGCTCTCTTAGTCTCTCGCTCTCTCACTTTCCATCGTCCACTGTGCCTCAGCTCCCTTGCCCACAGGTTCACAGGTTCACACATTTCTTGGAGTGGTGGAGAAGCCTCTAGAATGGAGGCTCGGGGGTAGGGGGTGCAGCTCTCTTTAAAGCTCTTTTTAAAACAGCCAAAAACTACACTTTTAGTTGAACCTCACCTTATTCAAAGGAGGAAATCTGACAAAACCAGTTAGGTTTAACTTCCTTTTTTTACCACACTGCCAAAATGGCAGTATTAGTTTAAATGTGTGATTACATGATAAATGTTAACGGCCCAGATTTTGGCCCCTGCTGGCCAAAGAAGCCCATGGTCAATCAGCGGATTAGTATAATTGTCCACTAGAAAGTTAAAGTAGAAATAGAAAGTAGCCTGTAACGTGACAACACATTCGTAAAGTAACTCCATTTGCACTGGCTGCAGCACGTGTGTTAACTTTTTTAAGATTATTCCTGTAATAATTATTAGCGCCTCCAGCCAACGTTCAGTGCATTTCTATTGGAACATCGGCCCCGCAAAAAGTGGCTAATTCACGAGTACCTAAAACAACATCCAGGGGTTTTATTCCTTGCTGCGATGGATACAGGCAGCCAAATCCCAGCTTGTGGCTCGTCACGTCAACACGACACAGCTGGAGGTGAGCGACACACAAACACACGCACACACACACACACACGCACACACATGCACACACACAGAGGCAGGCTGTGTGTGTCAGCAGTGAAAAACTGTAATTGGACGTGACAGACAGGCAGAAATTCGATGCACCAGCATCAACAAGCATTGGTTTGACCCCGCCCCATGGAGACAGGCGCACGCACACACACACACATACACACTCAGGGATACCACTGCAGGAGCGACGAGCACGTAACCCCCACCAGAGTGTGCGTGCATGTGTGTGTGTGGTGGGAGAGCTGAGCAGGTAAATATGTACATATCTGTCAGTTGTAGGGACGGTTCATTCAACAGAGGTCTGTCCGAGTTGGACATAACGGCCGCAATTCAAGTCTGTGAGGACGAGTCAAGCGAGAGAGAGAGAGAGAGAGAGAGGGAGAGAGAGAGAGAGAGAGAGGGAGAGGGAGAGAGAAAGAGAGAGAGAGGGAGAGGGAGAGAGAGAGAGAGAGAGAGGGAGAGAGAGAGAGAGAGAGGGAAAGGAGACATAATTGGTGCTGCAGTGCCAATCATCACCTCAATCCTTGGGGAAGCCTCATTATGGAGTCTGGCCCACTCTGGTGTGATGGAGGGATTATAATCACTAAAATAAACCAGTGGGGAGTGAGAGAATGCACATTTTCAGTGCAACACCTCTGATCCCAATGCTGTACACACACACACACGTGCGCACACGCAAACACACGCACACGCACACCGCGCACAGCCTTTCACTCACACACCCTGACCCAGACAACTCTCTCTTTCTGTGATTCTGTGCAGACTCAACCTGACGCCTGGCATGTCGTAGCGTATCACAGAACATAAATGGTTATTGTAAAATGCTAAAGGACACCTGTCTATCATGACCGTTTTCAGCTGAGGTTTTCAACCGGGTCTGTCCACGTCGTAGCGCAAGCTACGTCAACTATAGCGCCATTGTTTTAACTTCGGCGGAATAAATCCGGATAATGCGGAAGATAAGAGGCCCGCGTGAAGGCTTGGAGTTAACGTTTCCGATGGGTGTTTTCTCTGTGTTTGTGCAGTGCAGCGTGTCGCGGTGGAGACGATGAAGGGGCAGATATGCTATCTCTCCGGCCCACATAAACTCCCCTGGATGGAGGGAGGCAGCCCTGTTTGTTTGTGTTTACCCTCGGAGCGTGATGTGTTCCTGATGGGGCTTGGAGATAAGCAGAGAAGAAGAGAAAAGAAGGGGAAGTAACATACTGTTGTGGCAGCCCTGCTGAACAAACATCACATACGGTACCATGTCTTCCCCCCAGAGAGCCTGTGTCATGGTGTTTTCTTAGTTTGGAAATCAGAATTATTATTATTTTTTCCCTTCATTTTCTTTTTAAGGGCTCTATTTTCTCCCTCGCCATCTATCATTCCACTCCCTTCTCCTGCCTTCTCCAGAAATCAAGCTCCTCTTATTTCTATTTATCTGGCGCTCCTTTCACAGGTTCCTTCCAGATACTAATGTGTACAACATTCTACTGCTTCACAGGAGGAAATAACATGATGGATGCTGAACGTCTAACTAAGCAGCTCTCCAGAAAGAGGGAGAAAGAGGACAACACAGACAGAGAGCTGGATGGATGGATGGATGGATGAAGCCTGCCTTTTAGTCCCAGCTGGTAGAGTGGTACTTTACTTCATCTGTCCTGTGGGAATAACCTGGCATGGCCACATTCTGATCATATTAACGCCTTAGCTTAGCTCCAGGCACACACACACACACACCTTTACTGTATACAGCTGCAAGTGCGCACAGAAATGCATTTTTCATCTACACACGTCGTATCACTTGTGAGTGATTTGTCAGTGGGAAAGGGTTTGTGGAGCCATCTCTGTGCCAGTCCATCTGTGTGCCTAGCAGAGGCCGTCGTATGGAGCTGGTCTCTTGCACTCAGCCCTGGCTGGGTGTGAGATGCATGGAAAAATGCAGGGCAAGAAGGAGGCAGAGAAGGGAAGAGGAGGAGGTGAGAGAGAGGTTTCCTGGCTAGAGAGGGGGTAAAGGCCTTTCCCTTACCGCCCCTATAGGGCTCCTCTCTACTGACACGATGTAAATATAAGGCCAGGACTGGCAGAGTCAAAACATTTTAATATCAAGCTGTTATCTGTTTTAGTTCTGTTCTAGTGTTTTAATTTCTGCTTTAAAAACAAAAATTGATTGGCCAATAGATAAGCAGACCAAAAATGTCCTGTTATCATTTTTGGATATCCAATTCCAAGATGGACAATGAATGAACGAAAGGTGCAGGGAGCCGTATTGAACTCTGGAATCTCTCCCCTATAGTACATTGCTAAGCAAGAGAGTGCATTGACTGCTGTCCGCTGTTGTTTTCCTGTATGTTAGTAGCCCGTAGGCTACATAGCCTCAGTCTAGTGAAGTCTATTTTATTTACAGAAATGTGCCCCTCCAAAAAAGGTATTTCTAGGAACGCCACTGGGAACATAATGGAGTAATAAGGCCTGGACTGACACATGCTGATGTGGAAAAAAGGAGATAGGGAAATGAAAAGTTACTGACGGAAAGAACGTAAAGCAACGTGAGCAAAGCGGTCCGAGTTGTTGCTTGGTAACACACCAACAAGCGAGGCGTCGAGGGGACGAGGAGAGGTTGGGGGTTAGAGCCAATAAACGCTCTCCGATGGATGAGGTGATGAAGGAGGCCAAAAAATGTGTCAGCACACACGTGCACACACACACTCGTGCGCTAACCTGAGAGAGAGAGTGCGGATGTCCATCGTGTGCTAACTCATCCTTCCTCAGCTCTCCAGGAACTGGAACTGTCTGCATCTGGATGCTGGGAGACTTGGTTTGTCTTCAGAGAACAAGGAGAGACAGAAGTAATGTTCACTAAAACATGCGCTAGAAGTGGTTCACCATAAACTGTATTTAATTAAAGGCAGAACCTACTAACCAGAACCAACTGACCATTTGTCAGTTTGGCCAATTTTCCGGACAAAAACATATGCGTAAAATACACCCTCTTCACTTTTATATTTAATTAACTTGTTTCCATGTCCAGGAAAATATTGAATTTGAAATATAATAAATTTGCCTCCACTTAACGTGTGGAGAGTTGTACATCGAGGCATGTTAACGTGTCGGCGTGTGTTATTAAATTACTGTAGCATATACTGTACCATATTAGCTAAGTTATGCTTACATAACTCTTACAATATTGCCAGACTATGTTATAAAGTAAGTAAATACATAAATAGCCTAATAAATTTACATAAATATCATAACGGTAATTAAAGTAAATTATGTGTTCATATTTACCGGAATATCAATTGCTGTAAATTTAATCACTGCACACATTGTATGTGCAGCTTTATTTCAGTCCTTGTGACATTGCAAGGATTGTGCCCATGGTTTTGCCTCAACCTCTCGACTCAGAAAGTGTGCTAGACACAGATTTCTGAACACTAAACATACCACGTCCGCGCGCTTGACTTTCTGTGCGTGTGCTCGACACAACGTTCTGCGCGCTCGACTTTGTGCGTGTGTGCTCAACACAACATTTGTGAGACTACATTGACGCCATAGCGTTGGGCAGACGTGAAGACAGACGGTGCCTGTTTTTGGTCTGCGCAGACTGGGACAAGATGAGACCTGATCTGAGACTGAGCTGAGACACTGGCTGCATGGGTGCGTTTGTGTTGTTGTCGTTGAGAGATTTATACAGCAAATTCACACACACACGTGCACACACATCTACACACACTCACTTAAAAAAGCGTGCTTGTTAGCAAACATGAGAGTACAGTAATTAAACATAGCCGGGCATGAATATTAATGGACACAAGGATACCTACTGCATGAGCAGTACATCTTTTTGTCCCACACACACAATACATCTTTTGTGGCTGTAGTGCATCACTGAGGTGTTGATTACAGAGCTAAGACCATGTATTAGCACAACGGTATAATTACCTGCTCTGTAATACCGGCATTTAGTAGCTGCACTCACTCACACACGCTCACACACGCACACGCACACGCACACACACACACAAACACACACACACACATGCTAATAACCACACTAATTAATATACACATCTCACACACAAATACATAGAACACACATATAGAATTAAAAAAAAAAGACGCACCCATTGACATAAAATGCATAGAAAGTTGACAGTGACAAATTAGTCCTTAAGCGAACCCTCCAGTCCTGTAAACATCCAGCTGCTAAACCCCACATTATTATTCTACATCCACACCGGACCTGTTTACTCTGGGCAAAACCTACAAGCTGCCCCCACATATGGCCCACTATGGCTGACACACTCCTCACAATGGACTGTGTGTGTGTGTGTGTGTTTTGGTGGGCACTTTATGTTAGATACATCTAAGTAGATGCAGGAATGCAACACTAACGCAAAAATACACACACACACACACACATATATACTCAAAAACACACACGCCGACAATTACATAAACAAAATAAGCACTGTAATAGCATACACCTTGGATGTTATTACAAGCACCTCTAACACGATTTACTTATTTATGTTATTTGCTGTACACACACACACACAAACACCTCGGTAAGTAGTGACATTATCCAATGTATGTACAGTACTATGCACTAAATATTACTGATCTTTGGCGTTTTGCATGAGTGTGTGTGTGTGTGTGCATGTGTGCGTGCATGTGTGTGTGTGCGTGTGCATGAGTCCGTGTGTGTGTGTTTGTGTGTGCATAAATCCGTGTGTGTGTGTATCTGCATACATATGTGTGTGTGTGTGTGTGTTTATTTAAATGTCACATCTGTGAAAAACAAAGCCATGATGAGGGCCTATCATCTGTCAGACACAACTGCTACAGACACAGGTGCGTAAACCAGCGGGCTGCTGGTGCCCCCTGATAGCTGATACGCCCCCATCGAGCCTTCAGCCCAACATGAAGTGCTTAGAGAGATGGATGCAAGTGTGAAATGTGTGTGAAGTAGGAGCAGAGGGTTGTGCAGGGCTGCATGTGACGGGAAGATATGAGCTAAGGTGGGGAAATGTATATGTTCGCAAATGAAGATCAACTGCCAATTTATCAAAAGGAGGAAATCCAAGGAGGCAAAATATGCTTTTATGGCGACGAGTGCTAATCTCTCTCCGTGAGAGAGAGAGAGAGAGAGAGAGAGAGAGAGTGAGAGAGAGTGAAAACCCAGTGTGTGAGGCCAGTCACTTTCTCTAACTGAGCGTAGTAACAAATTTTTCACGTTTTCCTCTCGTTTCCTCCATCTGGAGTGCTCCACGCGGCCACCTTCCAACACAAGCAGCTCCGCTTTATTTCTGGCCGTCAAAGCACACCTCTGTTTCTGTCCGTGGCTCTCTCACTCACTCTCGCTCTCTCTCGCCCTTCACTCCTTATCCCCCTATCACTCTGTTTCCCGCTCGTTCGCCCCCACCCACCCCCTACAGCACCATATCCCATGAGTATTTATGTCTCGCTCTCCAACAGTCTGCGTATACCTCACTCCATGCCCCACGCGCGTGTACTGTACTGTACTGTACTGTATCAGCGGTTCCCGACAATTAGTATCTCCAGCAGAAATCCAATTCATGAGCGCACTCTCTCTATTTATGTGCTTGTCATGGACCTTTCTGGGGAGTTGAGGGGCAGGAGAGGGGATACTGAGTTATGAGGCTCTAGCATGAGTCCGACGTGGACAGTCTGAGTTCTTATCAGACTTTGTCTGGATGCGGTTAGAGAGCTCTGCGCAGGACACATTGTTTATTACTGATGGACACTTTTACGACATTTAGATTCTCTTATCACAGTGCAAATACGGTTGGCCTGTGTTTATGTGTGTGTGTGTGTGTCAGAGATTTGTGTGAGGAAACCCTCCCTTTCTAAGGCTACAGTATATATGCATCTACTGTATATATATTAACCTTTGTCTCCTGTGCTGTTTCCATCTTTAAACTGACATTTACACTAACCTGACACACAAGATATCTGTGTGTGAAGACACAGATATCTGGGGAGCCGTCTATTGAAACATACTTTGCATGTGATTGGACGAACCTGTGGACTAGCAAAGTCTGCTGTTATCCACTCTTGCAGTAGAAGAGTCAGGAGAAGAGTGAAAACATATTTTCCTTTGAGAAAGTCCTTCGCTCCTCTAATACATTCTAATAAATCCGATGCTATATTGTATCATCTAGGCGTTTCCTACTCGAGTTGTTTTCATGGCACCTACGTCACACCTAAACCACGTCCGTAGCTGATTGGCCACACACTAGGTTAACCGGCCTGAAACCCAACGATTTCCAAGTTGTCCATGCTGACTGATTCTCAGTCAAACTGTCACTGGGTAAAACTTAAACTGAAACTGAGACTACGTTTACACAGCACATCAGCTACACACTGTAATGTGATACACCTCTATGCTTTTTGTGTGCAATTAGGATGCACATTATTGTTTGATTAAGCATGCGTGTGCTTAACATGCATGTTCATCAGTGAGTGTCAGCCAAGAACCAGCCAACAAATACAGAGACTTAACAGTCTATCCCCCCACCAAATTCCATACTGTACATGGATATGCTTACACACACACAGACACACACAATGTGTACAGTACAGTACACATTGTGAAACCCTCCCTTACATACCAAGGTGCTTAAGGAGTCAATAGATGTGATATGGTGGGACTGGGAGGCTGACATATTGACTAGCTCTCAGATGCCCTCAACATAACCAGCAGCAATGTCTGACCCATCAATACCCACATGAAAGGCAGGGCTATCTTTAAAGACTCCATTACCAAATACAATATATCCAGCTGGGTAACAAATGTATTATTTGATTTAAAAAGCCAAAACCCCAAAAGCTTAAGGTGATTATGTATTCAACAGGAACTTTAAAATGATTAATTATACCACAAAATAATAGTGTAATACATTTGACATACCTGCAGATTTGGGAACATACTTTAGACTGTAATTATGTGTGATTTTGGAACCTTCATCCCACTTCCACTTCTCAAATAAATATTTCAAACACGCCTATAATGAAGCTGTCTATACTGGTATGTAGTATTATCAAGCTAAGTCACTACACATAGTCAAATAGAATAATTCATGTAGAGCACACGCAATGTCATTTTTGTTATTAAGTGAGAACATATTCTAACTAACTAGTCCCTTCCATATCACTATAGTGCTCCATTCTTCTACAGTAGGTAACCAGGTCATCTGGAATGTAAACAACAGTGTAGTGATCACCACTGAAACGCATTTCCATTAGCATTAATAGATGAACTGTGAAACATTGCAGATGCATTAATTTCCAATAAAACCATGAGTCCCAGTTCACAAAGGCAAATATGGGCTGAATAATAAGGAAGGCGCCAACAATAATGAGCACTAACTCTGACAGCATTACATACATGTAGGAACTAAGTTATGAAATATTAGTGTGCCTCACTTGGCTAGGAGATATTTATTACCATGACCTGCTGGCTACGTCCATCATGGCACTTTGTGCACTGCATGCTGCCAGTTGGAAGAGAAAGTGTCTATTTCCTAATCTGGTCCTCTCGCTGGGCCTCTCTCCTGGGCCAGATAGTGGTTAATAGGCCATGAGACCAAGTTCCAACCTAACACTGCACTTAAAAAAGCATCCATCTTCCACTCTGACACATCTGACACATTCAGCAGCACATACTGCAAGGCAGGCTAATCCCATACTGTACAACACACGTGCAAACAAACACACGCACACATACACACAATTAAATACAACGCGTGCCGCTAAAGCTTCCAGTTCAAAGGCAGTCTCTATTTTCGATTATTCTCTAATTGTCACAAAGTGTTTTTACGAGGCTAAAGTGGAGCACTTCACTGTGATACCCTGACCCGCGTATGACCTCTGACCTGTGTGTCTGAGAGGAGCAGTTATAGGACACTAATGAGACAGCCAGATGAATGGCCTGGTAGATGGCAGCACTGAAAGCCAAGATATGATGTCACACATATAAACACGCATTCTGCCTCGCAAGTTAACATGCCCACACATACAGTATGAAAAGATGCCGCATGCCGCACACGCACATTAGTATAGGCACTTGTATGTTAAATGCATTTTCACATGCACATTCTCTCTAACAGAGACAAACTAAGAATGCGCACAGACTGACACACACACACACACGCGCATACACGCACACACGCACACACACACACACACACACACGCACACCACACAGAGAGAATATTGTGCACACACACTCTGTACGAGCTACTGAATTCAAATTACAGTAGCTGGGGCGTTCCCACAGAGATGGAGGCAGTGTAGTTTCTATGCCAGAGTGCGGAGTCTTTAAAATGGGTAATGAATGAGGCAGGAAGCAGTTTTGGGCCCAGCACATTTAGCCCATCCAGATCCATTATAAGCCATTCACAACCACAACCAATGTGTGAGCCACAAATGATTAGACAGTGTGTCAAAGCTGTGCTTCTCTTTTCGACCTATGACCCCCCCCCCCAGAGATCAAACCCAACATGCATGCAGTTTTTGCAACTAAAATATTGAATTATTCATCGTAATAAAATAATGTAAAACATGAATTCGATAACAACCGTATTAAAGAATAGTACATACTTTTCATATACATACTCTGCATAACCCCCTGCTGAGAAAATATACATTTGTATGCATAGAGTATATGAAAACACACACACACACACACACACACACACACACACACACACAGACAGACAAGCATGCACACATCTCTTTCCCACACTTCCAGACATATACTGTATGTCCATACTGTATATCTAAACACACACGCGCACTCGCACGTTCCTAAAAATGAACATGCATACTGTACAATACAGTCACATACAGTACACATGTATGCCTTGGCAGTGAACAACCACTCATTTTGGATGGGTACACACACACACACACACACACACACACACACACCATGCCAATCCATAAATCACAGGATAATTGAGTAGCAGCATGCCAGTAATAAACAGAGCAGAATAAACAGCCAGTGTTTCTCTGTCTGGGCTGGATAAGCTACCTCCCACTGGCACGCTGCTGCCTGCCGAGCGCACACACGCGCACACACACACACACGCACACACACATTAAAAGGTCAAGAACATACAGAGCACATGCCATGTGAACCACATGAAAACACAAACACTCACAAATGGGCATGTACACACACACACACACATACACACACACACACACATACACACACACACACACAGGCACACAGTTTAATAATTTACTATTAACTCCTGATATGAGGAAGCCCCACCAGACACATTCATGAGGGATGTGATATAAAGCAGCTTTGGGACGCTACATGTCTCCAGTGATATAATTCGTGAAACATGTAAAACCTCTCATTGTTGCTGTACATTGGCTTTGACAGCAATGAGGAGCGAGTGTATTCCCTGCAAATGCATTGTACATTTACCATCCCTTAAGGCCAGCTAAATCTGTGCTTATTGTTAACCAGATTTGGGGCCAAATGCCCTTAGTGTAAAGGCTTGTACGTGGGAATGTTAGAAAGCAACCACGGTTCACAGCAGGACATGTAAGAACGGATGAATGCATTGCCAGGAATGATGTTAGTATTAGATAGAAGGTATGGTAAGCACACTTAGAAAGCTACTTATCCAGGTCTGCAGACATCGACAGAAAAGAAACAAATGATATGGTGTTTAAATGTCACACGATATACACAGTGCACGGCATGCACTTATGTGCAATTGCATCAGGCCAAAAGCATGACAAGTGCCCTTAAGTGCTGGGAGGACACAAACTGGACAGTTTACATCTCGTGGATTAAGCTTTCGTAAATAAAGCACTTCCGAATGCATCAAGATCTTACAAAATGCGTACATTATGCGCAGTTCCGGTATCAGGGGTCACCTGGAAGGACACCACCATGATGACACTAACGCGGTATCTTGTGACTACGAACTGGAGAGGGTTGCGCTGAAAAGTGATTCTTTGTCACCGCTCACCTTTCCAGGTCAGCTATCTTCTTCTCCTTGCTGGACCTGTCCATCTCCGCATCTCTCAGCGCGGCCATGAGCCTCTCCACCTCCGCCTGGGATTTCCCAGACTCGTCCCTGTAGCGTGTCACTTCCTGCTCCAGGAGCCTCAGGCGGTCTGTGACGTCAGGACACTTCCTGCCCTGCTCTTCGCCGTATGGATGACCGGCCGCTGGGCCTGGCAGGCCGTCCGCCTTGGCGGGGGACTTGATCTTACGGGAAGGGAGAGAGGGAGAACGCCACAGGAGCAAGGGCAGAACACAGAAACAACATAAGAGTACGCATTATTGATGTTTGCATGTTAGTGAGTATTGTTTAAACAGTGTAGATATCCATGCTGTTATACGGCATGGTCTGAAAACAGGTTGGGCCAGAATGCTAGCTATTGAAGCGCAGGTCAGAGGAGGAGGGCTGAGGCCTAAGAGACCTGATTGGGCATGCCAGGTTGCCAGTCCAGGCCTGGAAGATTGTTAGTGTATAGCCAATACTGTTTATGTCTGTTAGGTATCTGTATTATCTTGTGTGTGACACTGCATTTGTGCAGTGGAATGTCTAAAACTCTTGACAACGGATGCTATGACATACTGCATTACTGTATCATATCGTTATTAACAAAGTATTGAGCCTTGTGTGCTCCTTGGGGCCTCTCTCCTAAGAGACCATGGCCATACAGTAGTTGGTCCACAGTGGTAAGCTGTAACCAAACCCGAATCTATGGGTAATGCTTCCTCTCTCTGATCTGTTCTCATCCCTTAATCGTCTGACATCTGACTTCTTCAGAAGTCAGATGTTGTTGACAATATATATATATATATATATATATACAACGCTGCATTTATGAATTATTTCTTTTCTGAGCAAAAAATATCCCAGAGGAAGTTACTAAGCTAGAATTATCTCTCTCCTTTGCTCTCTCACTTATTTTAGCCTGTGCCTCTCTCTCTCCCTCTCTCTCTCTCTCTCTCTCTCTCTCTCTGTCTCTCTCTCTCTCTCTGTCTCTCTCTCTCTCCTGTGTTTGTGAAGATTGTTTAGCTTGTTGAGACAGCTGAGGCCACTTGTTTAAACATCATCAAGTACTAAACACGCGCACACACATGCACACAATACATGTGCATGCAACTCACACATAGACTCTCACACATGCACATGAAACATGCGCACACAACACACACACACACACACACACACACACACACACGGAGAGCAACCAAAGACAGGTCTAGAGAAGTCTAGGAGCATACATGCACTGAGTCTGTCATTAGATTAAAAAGCCCCAACAAGCATTCAGACGTCTGTGAACTATTACCACCAGCCATTCCCAACAAACACGTTTGCCAATCATAACAAACTCCCCACGTAAACAGAACGCCCAGTTCCAACCCTTCCATACAGGAGACGTAGCCGCATGCTTGTCATATCGAACAACTCAGTGATTTATGGGGTTGAAGTTGCTAAAGATATGGACGGACACAGTACAGTAAGTGCATGTGTGCGTACACATTCGGTAGGATTTGTACGCACTGCATTCAGTGCGTTCTGCGTGCCCACGTGCAAGAGGTTCGCATCCGCAGCTACCAGGGGAAGGTCCAGGCACGACGCCCTGGCGTTTACCCCCTTGTCAGCTCCCATTACCTCCTCAGCTGTAGTCCGCACACATCAACCCCAATCTCAGTCGAAGTAAAACACATTAGGCTTAAGTGGATTGGAGTTTGTTATGTTCTTCCAATGGAAAACACTGAGGGCCTATAGCTGAGTGAGTGGCTGCTCCAAAAGGAATTGGTGATATTATGACAGTGTCTGTAGCGATATGGTTACATATATGGTCACTGAAATGACTATTATCATTCTGGGATAAAGTCTGTCAAATGTAAATATTACAAATGAGTGGGATATGTGTGGCCACCAGGCCCACTGTGGGACATCCATGTCCTGGTCAGAGGTTGTGGATCTCCAAGAGGTTGGGGTATTACAGCAAATGGAGGAAAAAAAAAAAAAAAGTGTGAATTATTACGGCCATACAGTATACAGCGCTGTCGAGTCAGGTCACTCACAGGAGATCGATTGTTGTTATTGCTTATGCATTATTGCTCGTCCCGTTGAAACCTAAACCCTGGCGGTCATCTATGCAAACACATTGTAATGAAGTGCTGAAAGATCAAAACTAAAAGCAAAATAAATGAAAAAAGAAAAGCACCGGATGACCAATATAGTGGTCCTGAGACCACCGACATAAACCTTTCCCGGATCCGCCTGTGGTTTTACGGCCAAGTGTTTCAACATCCCGTGTTCCCTGGACTTCCTATTGCCACATTGTCTTGCTGGTTGGAGAGCATCATCTGAGCTACTTGAATCCCGGAGGAAGTCCTTTATTAATTAACCTGGAGATCAACAAACACTGCTTTATGGGAAGAGGACACCGTCAATACAGCTTGTAGGTCAAGCTACACACAAACAGCTTGGATGGCTTTATCAGCCAGACATCTGTGTGTGTGTGTGTGTGTGTGTGTGTGTGTGTGTGTGTGTGTGTGTGCGTGTGTGTGTGTGTGTACATTACATGATGACAAACAAATAGCACTCTAATACATCTAGAAGGACAAGTATAAAGCTTGATACTCAGAAATGGGTATACAAGCCAGCAACACGCGTACACGTGTGCGCGTGCGTTTGTGTGGGTGTGTGTGCGTGTGTGTGTGTGTGGCAGTGCTGATCAGTGTTATCTACTGTATTGAAGCATGTTGTCCATCTCTGACACACTGGTCATTAAAGTTCACAATTGCTTACTGCAGTAAAATAGGATAACACATTTAAACATACACATTCACGGAAACACACACACACACACAGAACCTAAAGAGAAGAACCCACATAAAGAAATAATCAAAACACACAGACAGACAGACATACAGACAGACACGGCACTTTGAAGAAGCTGTACGTTTACATAACACCCTTGATTGCCGTCACGCACAAAAAAAACAGTCCAATTATGGCAGCAATTCTGTCAGAGAGTGTATCTGCATGTTACAAAGAGCTATTGAGCTTCTGTCCCTTTCATGTTGCCCCACATCAGCGCTCGACAAGATATCATTTCACAGGAATGAGATGTGCACGATTTTTATGAGCATAAAAGAAAATACTCTCGTAAAAGCTGGCGAGGCCGACAAGAGTCTGTCCCGGCATGTAAGCCCGAGAGAGAAAAAGGAGAGAAAACAGGAATAAGAGTGATTGGCCTCTGTTCTGTTTTGGCAGTGACAGAGAGATCTTTTTCATGCATAAATCACTCTCCATTCATCCCTTCACCCTGGGCAAGACCCTTTGCTAAGAATATACTAGATGCATGTAAGCAGGCACATGACAGAGAAATTACTTTTACTGTAAATGTTTGCCTTGTAAATACAGAGTACATGTAGCCTATTACAACCATGCAGAGTGGCTGTAAAACTAAATTCTTCTAATTCTTTGTGTATAATGAAAAAAATATATAATTACTGTTGGTTTGAGGCATTCAACAGTAAAGTGATTTGAGAAAGGAACGCTTTGTTATTTGTTTTACAGTGTCTGTGAGTTGAGCTTTGGGGAGCCCTGTTTGATTGAGCGTTGGAACAAGCAGTGCAGTGTATGTGATACTTTTATGATGTGGATGGAGATGAAATATTGATGGCTGTTTGTCTGCACATATATGAGCACGCCCATTTACACACACACACACACACACACACACAAGCATGCACACATTTTCATCTCCACTTTTATCCTTTTTATCCAAACATAATCCTTTCTGTCATCTACAACCAAACTCCTCCGCTTGCTCTCTTGGCCCGTGCTGACCTCTGCTTCCGGCCTGTGGCCAGCTGGGTGGCTGGGGTTGGTGGCCTGGCTCATGGACAGGTTCTGGGGCTGAAAGAGGGAAAGCCTGTCCCTCAGCTCCTGGTTCTCCTTCCTCGTGAGCTCCAGCTCTGTCAGCCGCGCCCGCTCCTCGCTTTCCCTCCGCTCACGCAGGCTCTCGATCACCCGTTCCTGGTCCGGGTGGGTGGAAGGGAGAGGAACAGCAATTATTATTTGGAGATGGGTCGCCCTGTATGTGTGTGCGCAAACAAAACCATTTATTGTTTTTATATATTAATGTAAACAACCATGATCACGTAAACATATAATGTTGGTCAATAAACCATATAACAACAATACATATGGTCAATAAACAATAAACAATTAAAGGTAAAGTCAGCTCTTGCAAGCTAAATGTAAGCTAATACACTTTTAGTCAACAAGTGCAACAAAGTGGCGAACACCGCTCGTATCAACAAAGCCGCAGGACTGCGCTTTGCTTCACAATGCATTTCGACGTGTGATGCGCTGCCCGTGGAGGACCACGGAGCGATACGCTTTTGATTTGAGCTCGAAGTTAGCAAGAATGACTGACCTGACCATACCTTTACAACAATGAACACATGAACGTGTGGGGCCACTGGTAAAGCAACAACTCCTTACTTCCTCGTTTAGTGGTTTTCCACAGTAGATTCAAATACAAATGGATCTACATAGAGAGGGACCCCAGCCAAGCAGAAGGAACGAGGGAAGGAAAAGCTCTCTGTATCATTCATAACAATACAGGCACCGACCACCACACTGATCATTGGACCATTCCAGTGTGATAAGAGGCTGGAATGCATTGAAGCAATGGGGCTAAAGTAATGGTTGTGTGTGTGTGTATGTGCTGTGTGTGTGTGCGTGCATAAAAGTGTATGTGTGTTGAGGTGTGGGCTGAAGTGATTATCAAGGTGTTTATTCAAGTGTTTATTCAGGCATGCAACACGGCTCGGCAGGCCGGCTTTACGACGTGGCATCACCACATGATTGGCAGCCCTGAACCCCTGGGCAATTGAACAAATAGTCTCACTAACTGGCCCTGGCACGGCACTGTACAACAGTATACTGTACAGTGGGCTTTGGACATGGAGGGAGAGAGAGAGAGGGGGGGAAGAGAGTGGGCAGAGAGAGAGAGAGAGAGATAGAGAGAGAGAGAATGAGAGAGAGAGAGAGAGAGAGAGAGAGAGAGAAGGAGAGAGAGAGAAAGAGAGAGAGCGATAGAGAAGGAGAGAGAGAGAAAGAGAGAGAGAGATACCACACTGCTAATAGGCGCTGTGTGCTTTCCCAACACTATGAAATATATCTAGGATGTTTGGGGTTTTGGGCGAGAGACCAGGATGTGATAATAAAACCTGCCTCTATGAGGCATAGGGGAGTACAGCACATGTAAACATACTGACTAAGACACACGCAGGCGCACGCTCACACACGCACATGCAAACACACACACACATACACACACACACCAAGGGAATCAGGGGCTGGCATGGGTACAATGCCCCAGCCTGCTAATTAGAACCACAGCATTGTGGCTAGTGACTGGCTCCAAGAGCAGGTTTGTGACAGGGTGTGTGATTAGCAGCGCACACATTCTCTCTTGTAAACACATTACACACACTCTGTGTTCACCGCAAAGTCTGTAGCGCTCGCCAATGCTCTCCTCATCTCAGCTGAATTATATGTGGGCCGCATCTGAAGTGGGTTCTGGGTAAACAGATGGGTCGCAGGAGAAAAGGGATTTACAGTTTATTGTGAGATTATTCTATTTCGTTTTAAAGTCTGCCTGCTGCAAAAACAAAATTAGGTGATAAAAGAGCGCTTTCAGCAAAAAACGGCCAAGTATGCTGGGTGTCTCAAGCAGAACAAAGCAGCAATCCTCCAACATGTTGCCCTTATTCACAAGCAATTCATGTGTGCACCATGTAAACGAGTCTTGATTGAACACAATGAACGATTCCACACAGACAGAGGAAATTACACTTGTCTCCGCTGCCCTGCTGAAAAGGAGCAGATAGATAGACAGACACACACACACACACACACCTTCAAATACAGATGAACAAGCCTCAATCTATTCAGAACTGTAGCACCTTGCTGTCTGGGCTCACTTACGAGGCTATACTTGACCTTCTTTCGTCACATCCTGATGTGAGTTTACACTTGGCAGCCCTGAGCACACCTAAACCTATTCAATCACACATAGATCAATGCAAACATCAACAAAACACACACACACACACACACACACACACACGTGCGCGCACATAATCCATGTAGCGTTAACCTTTGGCAGTCACTGCTAAATATGTAATACAGCTGTGATCCACATCTGTTCTAATTGGGACCGCTTGTTTTAGTGTAAACTGCAACTATTTTAGTGTGCTAACAAACATGTTTTTAGCCCAGATCAACAAATGTGTGCTAGCAACCATTTCCTTTCATAATCAACAAAGCTAAGCATTATCAAATGATTGCCAAATAAAACCCATCATCGGTTCACAGTGCTTACACTGTAACTCATGAAACAGAAGATGAATTAGATTTCCTTTGATTCCCGCATTCCTGTGCCTTATCACCACACTGTAACAATCATTAACAATATGTAAACACATAATTAATGGTTTACGTTATTGCATGTACATTAAAACACACACAAACATATTCCTGCATCAGTATTTTATTAGGGTCTGTTTGGAGTAATATCATTTTTACACAGATCTCCAAGTCGTATTCACCCCAAATTCGATAATATGAACAAGCCCAGGCAAAATATTCTACAAATGACAAATGGGTGCTGTGGCCCGGGAGGTGACCCATCTTTTAATATCACTGGCAGGCTAACTCACTAGCGCAGACGGAGGCGAGCCTTTATGGAGAACAGCTGCCGCGCTCCGGTGCCAGAGAACAACAATCTGTGCATGTTTATGACTAACATCCAGTCCATCCTTTCATTCGGAGCCAGACACAAACTGTTAGGCAGAAGGGATCGCAGGGTGACTCACTGAACTCCCAGGTGGACTCACTTTGGCGGAAACCATTACGATTCATGGGAATATCGTTCACCAGCGTGGCGTGATATTACGCTGCCCAACTCATCCATACGCTACTGTTTGCTTATTGTGTCATATTTACCCAGGTGATACTGGGACAGCCGATCTGTTCACAAGAGAAATTCAGAGTCTTTGCTGTATATGTGATGCTGGTAGGGCCAATAGTACAGTCCAACGGAGTGGAATCGGTAGGCCCCCTGGTGGCTGAAGTCTCCGTTAAAGGAAACGGATACGTCAAACTTAGCGTCGGCTTCACTGCAGCCTGCCGTTCACATAACCGGAAGTTGGTAAATCACAGCAAAAACTAAAAATATCGTGGCAGTATATCGCCCATTCCTACATACATGTATAATTTCAGTAAAACGTGAAGACGTGGATCATATTTTACACTATTGTACTGTTTAAAAATGTGCCAACTGAAACGTTTATTTTAATTTTATTTTAATAGCTGCGAACCATAACCAAGCATTGTTTTTCCGCTACTCGATCATGGTGACAATCAGCAGTTGTTATCCAAATGCATGCACCGAGCCCACGAGACTTTCATCTTTGTGCGTTGCAATGACTACTTCTCTGCCTCAGACTTGCCTTGTAATGTGAACAGGGGCCTTATGCTCGCACACTCTCTCAGCCACTCATTGCCGTGAACATGCTCTCTATGAGGAGAGCTGCTTTTCTTCTTGTCCAATAACAGCAGAGCTGTAACAAGCTGGCGAGCTCTTCTCCACTATTCTTTTATGTCTTTCTCCCGCCATCATGCAGTCTGGCTGCACTGCCACAGTAACCTTTCCTCCATCCTATAGCATACATCATTCCATTGCTTTACTCAGGGCAGGAAGAGACACAGCCTAATCCTCTCTCTCTCCATCCACCTGCAACCTCCCTCAATGCCGCTACTCCCCATCTCCATTACTTTAGTTTAGACCTCATACAGAGAGTAGCTAAAGCTCCGTAAATTATGAGGACGAACCACAGTTGGCCGAGGCGGGGAACTCTACTCTGGATTTGCAACGTTGCTGAGCGCATCAGCCCCTTGGAGTAGTTTGTCCACGGAATGATGTACTGTACGCAAATGTGTCTATTGCTGTCACTGTGGACGGAAAATGCACTACTTCTTGAAAAATAAAAAAACTTTGGATGGAATCTAAACTTGGGAATCTGAATTTGAACAGGCTGTTAAAAGCATATCGGTCTGAAAGGACGTATTGTTCTGTTTGAAAAATACATAATTTGTATAATGTATTCATATCTGGTTTTGAGAGAAGGATGGATCAAAGACAAGGCCAAGCCTTAATAACCAATACATGTATAGCACAATAATACTAATAATAATTATAACAACAAGACTTGTGTGGCGTTCTGAAACACTCCAGCCTCCACAGCAGTCACACTAGACTTCCACTTTGCATTCCCCATGACCCTCCCCTAGTCCTTCTCCACGCTCTGCTGAGATCCAATGTCACCATGTCTCCCTCTACAACACTACCCCCTTCATCCGGTATACCTTCTCGGACAGAGCCTCCTCCAGCGTGGCCAGAGCTGTGTCTGTGTTGCTGGAGTCAGTCTGGAGGCCCTTGACCCTGTCCCTCAGTCCAGATAGCTGCTTGTCCTTGTCCTTCAACTGCTCCAGCAGGTTCTCGATCTGTAGATGGAGATACATGAGAAAGATGGAGAGACATGGGGGGGGGGGGGGGGGGG
>JAODUH010035083.1:0-18411 GCA_027564835.1 Typhlichthys subterraneus
CCCATTTACCATTTACCTACGCCCCTATACAGTGCATCAGCAATGCGATGAGTCTCCAGTGAGGCTTTGTTAGATCATTGTTTACCTGAGATGCAGTCACCAAATTTTTTTCTTCTACGGAGCCTGGCAGGTGAAAGGAAATTAGTCAATGTTAATTTATGATCATTATACTGCACCTACAGTAGCCTATAAAGCCTGTGCGAATACACTGTCGATAAGTGTGCGCTTACGAGTAACAAACAGTCTAGATGTTGAGTGCATGTGTTTAGGCAAGGTATGGCATTCATCACCATTTTGTCTTGACCGTGCAGTGGATATGTGTTCCTAATTGGCTGTTATGAAGGTAGTGGTGACATTAGCCCATTGTGATATAATTATTCACCTTGGCCCCGAGCCACTCGTGTGTGAGCCAGAGGCCTTGTGGAACTTGTAGATAAAGAGATATTATTGACTAATTTGATACATGTCGTAGACAAACTGTTAATAAATTAGCAAGTCATTATCCATTTAACAACTAAAGATAACAGGAATGCAGGATATTAAAAATGAGCACACTAATTAATGAATTAATGTAAACCATAAATGTTTATGTTGTTCCAAATTACATAATGTGTGCATATTTGTGTGCGAGCAGGTGTGGCAGGGTTATGAAGGAGATATTCCGAGGCTGGATGAAAGAGGCACAGTTGCCATGATCACGGAGGTATACAAAAACAGCATATAGTCTGTTATATTATATTTGTAGTCTGTCTTGGAGCATTTGGGTGGGCTTGCATATTGCAACATCTAAGGCATTCAAGACATAGAGATAAATGACCCCTATTAGGAGCGTTTAATCAGCGCGTGGCCCTATGCTCAGAGCCTGCACCCCCTGGGGGAAAGATTAATGGACACAGGCTATTTCATCAGCCCTTTCACATCATAGCTCAGGATGTGCGGCTGTAATTGTGTCTGTTTGCTGTTTTCTTTGTCTTCCAAGGACACAAACAGGAGCCAACAGGTCACCGGGATACTGGGAAGGCTCTGAAACAATGCCTCTGCAGAAAGTCCAGGAGAGTGAAGAAACCATTTATGTCAATCTATTCCCCTATATTTTCCAATGACGAACATGTGATGTAATTTTGAAACTCAGCAAGGTTTTTTATTTTTATTTTCTCAATAGCTTTTAAAAATAATTATACCTTCAATAAATTAACCAGTCACAGCATGGGCATTCTGGTCACCATGGACACCACTGAGACATTTGACCTTGAACTGCCCTGTCATGTGACACAGGGCCTTTCCAGGAGAATGATTGGTTCTGACAGCTGCTGCAGTTCTTTAGTCAGCATCTCCCCCCAATGACACACGTCAGATACATGCATTTAATAATTAATCTCTCAGAAATTATTGATAAGGAGTACATTATTTAATGCTGAAAACCAAAAGAATGGACAATAGAGGGGGTTATATTTACACCGGGGGTTACATTACGCAGGAGTCAAAGTCTAATTTGGTCATAAACATATAACCAGCGCATTGCATTATGGTTTCATCGCAGGCCTTGAAAATTGGCTTGCCGCTCAATTTCTTTAGGGGCCTCCGTTCCTTTTGAAAAGCAATGTTTGCCCCGCCATTCTCTCATGAAATATGGATGACCCCCCAATGCACTCTGCTGCTGCCCACTGCTCCCGTTGTTTGCACAGAGAGTCGAGGGGTTGCATTTGGGCTAGCCACTCGCCCCCACCCCCAATCACCCCTCCCACTGGAGTGTAAACGGGGGTGGATAACTCCACACATATTCAGTGAAACACACTTCTGTTCTGAGTGGCCTCTCCTGAGTTACCTGTCCATCAACACACACACAATGTATTATTTAGGGCTGTGGTCAGCCCCGGGTTTTTTGTGTTCATGTCCAGTATGTTGTATGTGTGTGTGTGTGTGTGTGCGCACGCGCGTGTGTGTACATCTACTGTACACTCCATGATACTCTCAACTTCATTAGGTTGATGAAGCAGCGGTGGTCCCTTTATTTTTTATTTACATTTTGTATTTGTCTGTTTCCCCTTTGAAACAGGAAGCAGGTGAAGAACTCAGTTTAATATTACCACTAAACAATGCATTATAAAAGAAGAGACAGGGTTGTAGCATGATCTATTATAATAAATGCTTTGGAATGAAATCAATTTCCTGAGCACACACGTGCAATAACTCACAGTAATCTGAGAAGTGATAACATCGTTGAAGTCAGAGTGGTGCAATACAGCAAAATTACACATAAATCATGTGCAGGAGTAGAGAGGTAAAATACTGCAGCATGTATGATGGATACAAATAGCCACCTAATGTTTGGAAAGCGCTCTTATAAATACTTGCCTTGTCGTGCACTGTAGCTTAGGAAAATTCCAGGAAACTGCAGGATGACTTGCTTATGTAAAATGCTTCAACCTGTGACCCTTGCTTGACCCTTGTGATGTAGCTTGCACTGTTGTTTCTTCTCTGCGCTCGTGTTGAACCGAACCCCTTTGCCTTGAGTCAAAACAGAGGTTAAACACAGTAATGTTGTGTGGCAGCAGCAGTACTAATGTGAGCTTCTCAACAAACAAGGCCATGCTCGCATACAGCACTACGTAGGTGGAGATGCCATTTGGTGGGACAGGTCAGCAGGTCCCACTTGGGACCACTGTAAGGACATATATGATGAGATGGAGACACAGGAATGAGCATCCAGGCCGGGGCACCTGTTTACTGTATACCGGATGGCCTCACTAGAGCATGGGAAATGATTCTGACAGCTCCCTGCCTTCCTTTAATTTAAAGGCTGTCATCTTTTATAAATAAATCCTTACTCTAGTGCATTGCTTTCTCATCGTATCATTTCCTTGTGTGTGACTTCATATTAAATAGGTCAAGCTTATTAAAATTATTAATAGTAACATATTGATATCTATATCACAGTTAATGTATCAGATTTGTGATACACACTGTATAGCCTATCCTACTGACATCTCAGTTATACAAATATGTTTAATTTCAGTTCATATCTAATATGTTTTAGTGACCTGATTCACATTCTGGTCGTAGTCTCGTAGATCTTGGTAACCTCTGATGCTGTGCCTACGCACCATGAGCACCTCCACTGCGCAGGCGCAGCCGCTCCGGGACGCTGGATTGAAAAGAGTGGTAGAAAAAATGGCACTAGATAATTTAATTTTGGCGCAATGCATTCTTTATTTTTTAGCATTTGTATTTGGTTTTATTGTCGTAGTACCTCTATCAGAAAATAGCGAAGATTTTCGGGGGAAATGTTTGCTTTTCACGCAAGGCATGTGGCAAAATGAGAACATCACTGTGTCGAAGCAGCGTTTTATCGTGGATGAGTGGGGACCAGAGTCCTCCTGCAGTTTCATCACTTTTGTCGGGATAGCATCTCTGATCCTGTCCGCAGTGCAGGCATGGAGACTGATGCTCTTTCTATGCAAAGGACACGACGAGTGAGTGGCCCATTAGCTTCTGCATGTTCTGCAGTCTACACCAGTTACTGGCTGCGCAGCTATGTGTAAATGGAATCGGATGGCTGCGTTAACCTTAAGGTTTATTGGCGTAAAACGAATTTTATTTGTATATAATGAAAAGCCAGTATACCTACAACATAATCAATATATAATCTACATCAGTTGGGGGAGGGAATTTAATTTGCAACGTTTGAATGAAAAAGTAATCTCAGCACATATATGAAACGTTGGGGTTATTGGGGTCGAGCTTCTGTTTGCCTAATGTTTTTTATTTACTTTTTAGATCAAACCAAGTCATTCATTGTCTTTATTTTATCTTAAGCACATGTGCATGCACCTCTCAGATAAGCCTATATGGCATACATGGTACAGGAAAGTAGTTGAATGTCCCCTAACCATATTTTCAAGACTGAATATTGCACCTATAAAGGCATTACACACATTGGCCATTAGCCACTGTTTTTTTGTATGCAGCTCCATCTTTAATGCCTTCCTGAACCTGCTGATCAGCTCTCTGGCGGTGTTCATCGTCTTTCTGTCCTGCACCATTGTCACCGTAGGTTTCAACCTGTGGTGTGACTCCATTACAGAGGGTGGGAGCATGCCTACCAGGTGAGAGCTAAATTTGAACCTTCCCAAACACAATTTAATTGACCTATCCCAAGCTTAGTCCTACCTAGTTACTGTAAGTAGGTAGGACAAAACAGCATAGAAAGCTATTGCAGGAAAACAGACGGTTGATGGAGTTTGTCAGATAAAAAAAATGCTAAACTGTTATTAGAGAACAGGTGAAAAAAAAAAAATATATATATATATATTTAAATATAGGTACAGGAGGACTAACATGTTCTTTGTGTCTTTTGTTGTTTTAGTTGTGAGGACATGCAAGATACCGATCTGGAGCTTGGCCTGGACAACTCTGCTTTCTATGATCAGTTAGCAATAGCTCAGGTAATACTGTGTCTACAGCTCCTCCCTGTGACAAACCCGTGTCACCGTGCCTTATTACTGTTAAAGCTGGAGTCAGCGATGCTGGACAAAGATTGTTGATATTGGAACTCTCATCTCCCTTAAATGCCATAAGGTGCTCCCCCTGAAGCTTCGCCACCCCAATCCCCCACGCCAAATTGGACAGGCTCGGATAGTGTTGTGTGGTGCGGTCTGCACCACTTTGTGTTCCCATTTACAGTGGCAGGGCTGTGTGTTCCTGAAACACAGGATTACTTTTTCAGCATACACACAGAAAACGTGCATTAGCTTACATTGACTGACCCTCACCTTTAAGTTACACTCGAGCTTGACCCCCTTCTGTCCCATGCAGTTTGGCCTGTGGGCGGCCTGGCTGACCTGGCTGGGCGTAGCGGTGCTGGCCTTCCTCAAGGTGTACCACAACTACAGGCAAGAGGACCTGCTGGACAGTCTGATCCATGAGAAGGACCTGCTGCTGGGCCGCTCCTCGCACCGCAGCTCTGATGACAACCTACTCAAGACTGGCCTGATCTAGGACCTCTACACCCCCGCCCCCCCGCATCCCTCTCACACATACACATATACATAGAGTATATACTTAGTTTCTTTCCTGCCGAGAACAAGAAAAACTGTGCTTGCCGATTTAGGACAATCTAAATGAATTAGCGTTTATTCCCGTTTGGCGTGAATCAAATGAAACCAAATGGGGTTTAGCTTTGCTTTACAAAGTTCTAGATGTTTTTTTTTTCACACTCCACATGGCAGTGACGAGTGCCCTGCTCGATTTTTCAGCATATCGAATATGTTCATCTATTCACTGTGGGTATTTATAGTTTTGCAAATGCATTAGAGTTTAAATGCTTCCACCCACCACTCCAACAAGACAACCCTAATTAAGTGTTATTTACTGTAATGGGGATGTAGTGGAGTGTTTTGTCCCATCTCACAGGCAGGATTCTTTAGCAGCACACTGCTGCCCACCCTGACGCTACAAGCTGGGTTGTGTCATCTTTATATGACTTTTGCATGGGTTATGTGCATGACATACGACTAGAGCGGCTGCTAGACGTTCTATAAAGCCAACTACTGTGTTACCCGGGCCAGGCTTGTGATCACTATTTTTTTGAGGTGAGAACTATTTGCATGCTGCAGCAAAGTATAGTGTGTGCTTTTTTGCAATGTGCATCAACAATTGATAATTAATTAAAAACCTTTTTTTTGTTTTTACGAGAACCCACTATTAAGTCATACACTAGGGCGAAATGCATTAAGTACATGTAGTCTTTGAAAAACAGATAGCAACTTGGGCTACATGACTAAACAAACACCACTGTATACAGACCTACAGTATAGTGAATATAGTGGGTGGATATACACACATAAATCTGCATTAGCTCAATATGCAATGACTTGTTTTATTGAAAACAATTCAAATCATAAAAAAAGCTTGAAACTAAGAAAACCTCCTAAAAAGGCACTTCTTTCAAAGTGACCATATACATTTGAACAGCCGTGAAATGCAGCAATACCAACTTAAATGTGCATATACTGGAAGTGAGTTTACCGGGTGTCATCTTATTGCTAGTAACTATTCAGTTTGGGGACAGACATGTTAGCAGTCTGTTGCTCTGATGTGTGAAAGCAAGCCCTTTAGCCTAATGCTTCCCTTTGTGATCCCTGAAACCTGTTATATAAAGAGTAATATATTACTGAATCTATGTACTGTAATGTGTGTTATTGCTGAAAATTGAGATAGCTGTCTGGTGTGCAATTCTATGCCGTTTAGAACCTCAACTATTGTTGGTGGTTTGGCTTTTTTAATGCAATGTGTGTTGTCATTATAAAGAAACACAGTGATGAGCTAACTGGCTCCATAACATCTGCTTGGCCTCGTACAAATGAACCTTGCTTCAACAATACATGCTCAGTATCCTTGAGTACCATTAACGTTTCATAAGCTCCCTGCCCCAAACTATCTAAAGCTTGATGAGCATTTTGACATCAAGGTTGAACCTGAATATTAATAATCTTCTGAATATAGAAACGTACAGTAACAGGTAAAAAAAAAACTTAAAAAATAAAAAATAAATCTGGATATTAGTGTTGATGCTAATATAGAGTATAGAATAATAAATAACAATTAGGATAAAGGGTATTAGCATTTGTGGCATTTTACGCAGCTATACACAACACTGGTAAAGCTTTAGCATTCATTCAGTTAGGAGTATATGCTCTTGGACAATATATTAGAGGAGAGATAATGTACTATATTGTGCTGCACATTGCTCCTCTGGCCAGGAATGGACCATCTATTTTGAGGAGAGATGGTCAGAGGTACAGTACAAAGGACTATCCAGTGGAAATCTGTAAAGGAAACCATTTCTCCTTTCAATTTAGTCATTCAGTCTGGCGCGGTGAGGCACTGCAGCCCTCTCGCACACTGAAGCGCCTCACATGTCATTCTTCCCACCCTCGTGTCAAAAGGTGTTTTTTTTTCAAAACCGTTTCACATGGCTACAGCAAGAATTGCGACAGTCCTTTGTATTCCGAACCATATTTACACACTCCGTCATACCTGACACACACAATGTGACGGAGCACTGTCACAAAATAAATAGTTGCATTCCATGGAAACCCTCGCTCACATACGATAGACTGGACAAAAGAAAGGATAACACATGATTTTTGTGACTGGGCGGGGATAAAGTGAGCAGTAATATTGCATATGTGCAAAATGTAATCACAATGTATAAGTGTGGCATCACCACTACAGTAATTATATATACATATCGGCTTGGAAGCTACATTTTCCTGGGATTACAGATTTTTCCCTATACCATTAGGGTAGTTCGTCTCAACACCATCATGTATAGGAGCCAAATGGCTCAGGTGTTTATATAGGCCTTGACGCCATTAAAAACAGTAGAAGAGGGGTCCGAAAATGTTAAATGGCTCTGCACATCGCCACCTATGGCGGTCCTCGGTCACTGCATGGTCAACCATATCCAGCAGCCCCACAGGAGTTGCTTCATGTGCAGTAAGTAGACAGCCAACGATGCCTCCAGCTCTTCACACATCCGTTGCGGCCGCCGGCGGTCTGTGCAGTACATTGCCACGCCCAGGAAGGACATCAGCAGGAACAGGCAGGTGAACAGAGCGAGGTGGGGACGCATTGGTGTCGTCTCGTAAGCTACACGGCCAAAGGACACAAACCATTTACTGACTCCCATTTTGATTTGTAAATGAGCAGCTTACTCTTCACAATTTGCATTAGAGTGCATGGTTTCTTCCCACCCTGCTCAGAGCTTAAGGACAAGGCTTTGCTCAGTGGTTAACATGCCATTCTACCAGTGCCATCTTTGTTATTTACAGGGTGTAAGTGTGAAAAAAAATGAACAATATTAAAGTAATTAACCTCTGGCCAAATGCTTACAAAACACATGGCTTGGCTCCGCTAGACTATAAATTTCTTTTCGCAAAGATTACAGTCTGGAAACCCTGTTCGCATTAGCGTTCGTACAGGCGTTGCTGGCGGTCCAATCAAGGTTGGTTAGTGAGATGACGTTGAAGTCAAGTGTGTTTCTAAATGTTGGTAGAGCTAGATGAGGCGATCCAAACAGTTGTAGCAACGCTGATTGGTTCAGCGTTGTCCAATAGTTTCTAAATTAACCAGAGGTCTACACCAAGTAGGAAACGACTGCAAACACTTTCCAATGGAGCGTGGCCAGGCTGCCAAACACATACAGTACACACACACACACACACACACACTAATGTGCACATTCTGTGTAAAATAGACACCTCAAAAAAAGTAGTGTGTTTGACACTTGCTCATGCATAGCAAGTCCGTGATTCTGAACACACCGTTTCAAACAGACTTACCACCTAAACAGTCATAGTATGGAATGTCTGCGAAGCCAACAGAAAAGGAGCCAGTCAGTTAACACCAGCCAACTGCTGTATGACATCAGACATCTGTGATAAACTGGCCACTGTGTCTTTATAAACGTTACTATCGCTCTGGAACAGACTCTCTGCTGCCTCATTTGCATGCATAATTAGCAACGACGAGTAAATCAGTTTTACATTAGATAATAAAAGTATAATAGTAAATTCCCCTAGATGACAAATTATGAAGCAATATATGTGTGTATTTTAAAGAGCCATGTTCATTTTCTTTTACCGTTAACTGTTAACTTAATATTATGTAAGGATTTGCATGTATATATATACATATACACATATTATATATATTTATATTTTGTGTCCACTGTGCTGCACTCATTGGCTCTGCAAATACAACACTGGCCGCTTCTTGTCGGCCGCAATGTGAAATGACAAGCATTAGCAGCAGTCACTGCTCTGTGAAAGCAGAGAGCTGTCTGTGCACCAGGGGGCAGCACTCTCATTTCTCTGTCATGTCGCCTGAGGCAAGCTCAGCAGGGGTTTAGAATGCCTCCAAGCAGAGTTAATGTGGCTGTTGCATGTGAATGTACTAACTTTACATTGCACAACAGTTAATCTGATTGGTTGAATGATGTTGGTAGCAATGACCAAGGTACTCGCCTGCAACCGATCCCCGGGCGGTGGTGTTACCCACCATTACACACCTCCCACCACCCCCCTGTTACTATTACTTAATTTGATGTTTTCTCACCGTGTATGGTGGTCTCTGGCTCCCTGAATCGAACCCGCCGCTCTCCTTTCCGCCTTGGCGCAGGTTCTGCATCTGACACGAAGCTTGTGTTCGGCCTCTTCAAGATGGAGGTAGGGATTTTTCCACCGGGTACCTTGGTGGAGGATTAGGTAGCGAGAACAAACACCAACATCAAAGTCTGCTCAGGTGACGTGTCAAACACAAAAGGCTATAGTGAATCATGTATGTACAGTAAAAGTTACACATAATGTGTCAAGACCAATGTTGGGCAAGTTACTCAGGAATAGTAATAAGTTACTATTTACTTATTACTCCTTCAAAAATAAATAATATTACTTTACTTATTACTGGGTATTAAAAGTAATAAGTTACGTTATTACTACATTACTTTCAAAATCACTACCCTGTATCGCCCCTTTGAGAAAAATGACAACCTGTGTAGCCAGCTCATTATACAATTGAATCCTCCTTATTGGAATAAAAATGTACCTTAGGAGTCAACAATCAGCCAAAGTGAAAACATTGCAGCCTCTCAAACCAGATGATTGACAGGTTGGTTCAATTAGCCTACCCTAAGTTTGCTAGGACCAGAAATCTTGTTCTTGTAACGCAGTAATGCAGCATTACTTGGATTAGTAATTGCAATTGTATAACTTTTTTTGGAAAAAGTAATTAGTTACACTACTAGTTACTGGAAAAAGTACTAATATTAGAGTAACTAATTATTAGTAACTAGTTACTGCCCCACTATGGTCAAGAGCCTGATCTCCAGGCCTGTGGAACAATTACCTTGGGTTTCGTTGCATCCTCTAATTGGTGGTCAGTGTCTTTTCTATGGCGGACCGCAGAGCGTTTCTCCCGGTGGGAATGAGGACGACAGTTGACAGTTTCCCGCAAGGTCTCAGCAGCAGCAAACCTTTTGGACAGCGCGGACACACACTGCCCTAGTGAGTCTAGGACGAGAACCATGGTGGTACATGAGCGCTACAGCAGGAAGCAACAGTGTCCCGCTGAGAGCTGCTTCTGAGAACGTCTATAAGCAAAGGTAAACATGCAAAGCAGCACATATACTTAAGAGAGAGCACAGGCGGGTTAACTGTGTCGTTGCTGAGCAGATAGGCGCAGTTGTCTACCTGTGCGCTTTGTCAGTTAAAGGCATTACAGACAAACACTGCAACATGTTAGTCAGACGGTTTAAACAATAAATGACTGTCAAGTGTTTGTATTAATTTAAACAGAAACTAAATTACTGTACCTACTGTATACTGTACACCTTTTAGAGGCAGTATTATTTTGATTTCCCCATTTTCTTAACCTGAAAATATACTGGGTACGCCTATGCTCAGAAAAGAGATAATAGTTGTCATAATTGTAAATATGATATGATATTATATTATATAATATTATATTAACGTTTTCCACCCAAGGTCAATTTTAATTTAAACATTTAAATCATACAAGTTTATACAGCATGTACAAACTGAACATCTAAATGTACCCAAGTTTTAGGTTTTAATAGCAATCGGCCTTCCAATGTAGGGCAATATGACGACCCCATATTAGATGTTCTAGGTCACAGATGATTCCTGCATATGCAATACAGATAAAGGTCACAAATTGTGGAAAAAGACACGTGATGATAGTGTCTTCATGAGCTGATATTTGAACAAGAAATTATATCATCTGATGTTCAGTGACATTCAACTTTGTTGTTTCAGTATATTAAGAAGGTCACCTGAAATTCCTAAGGCTGTTCTGCTTTACACAGAGATCATATAACAGTATTGCCTTTACAAGCTGACTCAACAAGAAGGACTTTTACTAGCTTTTCTTTTTTTTAACAACAGGCTAGTCCTCACAACAATGCCAGCTTTGCAAAACAAGTGGAGAATTGCATACTTCCAATAGAAGTCAGGTATAGCAAAACTGGCCTGAAACTGTCACAGATATTTTGCAGTACTGTATATGAAACAATTCCCTATTTTAACCTGCGAGTGTGCTTATTAATTTAACATTTCCTTGGGTTGACAAGTTTATATGGCGTAACTATAGTGCTTTAAGATACTTCAACGCAGTGTGATTGTCTGAAACGAAGCAACCAGCTCTCAGGCATAATATTAGTGTTCTGCTTTCGTTCATGATGTAAACTTGGCATGGTTTTCAGTAGCTTTCTCCTGCCAGACATGGTCCACCATCTAGGAGTGCTCTCTGATGTCTTATAAATGCATATTTCTGTACAATATCTCACTGCCATCAGATTATCTATTGATTTATACATGTCTTTTTCATGGCTGAGTGTTTATAGTGCCATACTTATCAGTCAGCCGGAACAGTTGTTTACCTGAATATTCAGTCTTGCCAATCTCAGCATAAACAGTGGCTAACAGCTCCAGGCTCCTCGCTGTAATTGGGTGGTCATTACCAAAGGCCCGTTGGTGGATTTTAGTGGCCTGAGAAAGATATATTACAAATGTAAGGAGCTTTTATCCTAATGTAGGCATGCCATTAAATGCTCTGTTCTCTGGAGCAGCAGGTTGGACAGTACCAAGTCCACAAAGTAGAAACCCTAACCAGGTATTTGTCTCTATCACTACCTCTCCAGCAGCAGACTGGAAACATCAGCTGATCTAGAACAAATTCCTGGTTAGGTTGTACTTTTGTTGTACTTTCCGGACCTAGTTTGTCTCTGGAAACCAGGATGAAAAAATGCCCACCTTTCCACTGTATTCCAGTGCCAGGTGAGGTCTGAAAAGAAAGATGGACAGCCCCATTAGACAAGTACTATTTCACATTTACATTTTGTACCAATGGAACCATCACAATATTTACAAACTGCTGAACTGAAAAGCAATCTCGCTCACAGGGATAAATCTCAGTGAGCAGAGTGAATTCATATCACCACATCCTTCCTTCAATATAAACAAATAAGTACTTTCCAACAGGCAACAATGGGCGACCTTAATCAAGCTTAGCGGTGCATGCTGTATTGTCAGGCATGCAGATCTATTTCAGTGTTTGGACCAGCATGACAAAACTAAACATGCGTGTGCTGTGATTAGAGGGCAGGGCCGCCGGCCTGCCTTCTCAAACAAGTGGAAACATAGTATCTCTGCCAACACTGCCCGTCCCTATATCGCCTCCCGGGTGAATTACAGAAGGCATGGCGCCCACATCTTGGTTTACTGCCCTGTGCCCCTCTGACCATTAGCCCCTTTACTGTTAAGCTAGCTGAACATAACGTGGCACATTTTGGACTCGCCAGTTGTTCTGCTGGCGTCCTGCTGTACCAAGCAAGGTCACCCATCAGCCTCACGTGTGCTTATAGATGGAGCGTGCACTGTTTAGTGTGACAGATGTCAGCTTCGCTCCTCCAAGCCACACTTCCCTTTAATTAGTAATGGCCAGGTGTAGTTTTTCCTTCACTGCATGCTTGGGACGCTTTTCAGAGGACACATGATCTCTCAAGACAGAGAAGCTCTTCACCAGCCCAAAGGACTTCCTACCACATTGCTGAAAGATTCAGGAACCATTATGACTCCAGACCCACAAGAGAGCTTAGACGGAAGTGCCTGGCTGGGCTTAAGTGTTAAGGACATTAGCGAGGGAACTTCTGTACTGCAATACTGTACCAAATGTATATTTTCAAATGGATATGTGCTGTATATTGTCTATTAACCCAGGATCCCAGAGCAACCGACCTATCAACCTCATACTGTAGCTCCAAAAGGAGAGGAGAGGAAGGGAGTTCCTGTTAATGATGTAATCATCTGTTTATACTTACAGGAGGAATTTGATATACTATGGGTTCTTACAATGCATCTCAGGAAACATGCAACATACAGTATCTAAAGCCATGGAGAATGCCAAGGTCTCAGTTGCTTTCACTTTAAGTTACAAATGTACTTATTCTAAGTCACATTGTAAGTAATAAAAGCATCTGCTAAATTACAAAACATAATATAGGCTACTATACTGTGTAATTCTATATACTTATAAGTATGTTATAAACTGTACAAAAGCATTTATGAAAATAAAATACTAAGTTCTTTATGATTATGAATATGGCATGTTCAAAACACATTTTATATGACATGTATGTTATGCTGTGTGTGATATAGCACTTTATTCAAAATATATACTGTAGTTTAAGCATAAACTGGCTTAAACTACACATATATTCATAGTCATAGAATATATTATACATAATATGCCTAATTTATTGTTTGCTGGGTTTTCACAGCAAGCACCATCGATAAAGATCAAAGAGTAGAATCTAATTCCTACGTGTCCTTATTTACCCAGAAACCCAAGCCACTGGGTACAGTCATACACAATCAGTACAATCTCATTCATCATTCAACAGGCTCCTCTGCTTAATTAAGCACAATGCCAACCCCTCCAGCTAACAAACTGCCACCCTCTCAGGCAATCAGGTTAAATGGCCTTATCCCAACAATGACAACAGAGCAGTAGAAAATGTGCGCATGCGGTGGCCTAACAAAATACCATCGCAACAGAAGACACCAGATCCACGTAAGACGTTCCTTAGCTAACATTCGAAACTCAACCAGGGACGGTGTCGCTTTTTTTCCACATCTCGAGGAAACTCAACTCTGTCTGAGGAAAACACATTGTACTAGTTTTACTTAGAATTAAACATTCCATTCCAACGTTTAATGTACTTTGTACTGTGTGTTTGTCACCGATTGTCTGTTGTTATAATAGTGAGGGAACGAGGACTACAGACTCCAAAGAAAATAATAATTTAAATGTTAATCTGCCCTTATCTTATCTAAGCAATGTGAAAATATTCTACACATGAACAAATAAGAAAGTGCTTCTCTACGTCCTTTTTCCGGAGAAATTGTCGTAGAAATCTATGGAATCAAATCATAGTGCAATCAAAAACCCTTATCTTCAGTAGGCTAATGAATTCTGTTACGTACAAAAGCCTAAGCTTACGCAGCAAACTTCTTTATGCGCCTCACTGATTACGAGCACACTCATCTTCTATTACAGTGGTTCAGTGGTTCTCAAACAGTGGGTCGGGACCCCTCAAGTGGTCACGGGATGGTTTATAGTTCTCGCAAAATAAAATGCAAAGAAATAAAAAACATTTATCTCTAAAAACATAAATATTCTACACCACAAAACAAATATAATAAAAAAACTGTAATAAAATGAGAATACAAGCAACAATCCAATCCTTTTTGGAGAACATACGCTCTGATCTACAGCCGCCTATGCAGCTCAACCAATCAGCAGCGTGCAGCCTCACCTACCGTTTGCTGACGATGCACAGATGGGCCAGTCTTTCCAGGTGCTGGGCCTGGGAGGCCTGCTCCGACAGGTCCTCTGGGTTGGTCCAGCCCGCCGAGCCCAACATGGCCTCTTCCTGAGGCCCTGTCACACACACACAGGGCATGGGATCACGGCCAGGACTGCAAAAAGCTAAAGCTCCGCGTTCTCCTGACGCTGTTCCTCCGTCTATCTGTCCACGCTGTTCCCTACCCCTTTGCTCCCTTTATCTCTCTATCGCTCCGCAAAGTTTGAGAATAAAAATCCAAGTAGCCCTGGAGATCTGGCTCTCTGCCCGGCTGACTGAAGGAGGCAGACTGAGCACGAGAGAGAGAGAGAGAGAGAGAGAGAGAGAGAGAGAGAGAGAGAAAGAGAGAGAGAGAGAGAGACCAACTGGAGACGAGAGTTGAGATAAGGGCAGGGTAAAGAGAGAGAGAGAGAGAGAAAACATGGGAGTCACCACGCCTACTGTAACACCGGGACACACAAACATGCACTACACACACACAAACAACCCCCCTTTCCACTATTACACTACATCAGGTAAGCTAGGCATACACTATTAGTATTAAGACAAAACAATAATGCACCCCCTCACAGACACATGATGTACACACTTTCTTTCTTTAGCCTGCCTAGTTGGAGACACAAATCTATTTTTATCCATCGCACGTAGCAAGCCTCTGTTTCTACAACATACGTTCTACTGCAAGCAAAGGCAACAAGGGACACAGAAGGGCTGGATGTGAAACAAAGATGGCGGCGGGAGGGTATTCAATAACGGTGAGTGCTGAATCACGACCGTCCGTTATATCCCGGCGCTGTTACAGCTCCTATAATGAGCTAATGCCAAGTGCAGCTATTAGTCTTCCGCCAACGTCCGTCCCTGTGCCCACGCCATGCAGTCTCAGCAGCAGGCCAGAGGGGCAGCAGCCGTCCGGGCCAGGTGATGAATGACTCGTTACCAGCCGTGTGAATGCTCTTCTCACAGCTTCCACTGGGTTTACAGTAAATAGTAGACCGTGGAACGGGCGTCGGCGTTTTCTTACCGAGGAATTGAATGGACAACTCTGCTTATCTGGATTTAGTTGCTTTAGGTAACCTGTGTTTTGTTGACTCAGGTTACGTAATGTTACACGTAAACCTTTTTTATTGTGTCCGTAAACCTTTTTTATACAGAGGGAAGACTTGCTGAGCAAATATGCCCTACCTCAACCTTCAAACAATAACATTCACATCTGGAAAGTGCTGCACTTCTCTTTTGTCTTCGCTTCTTGACAACTGAGCACATTGTCTCGATGAGTTAAGCCTCGTTAGTTGCTAGCAATCTTTGGAAAACATTATACTTGGCCAAATCACACGCATGTCCTTTATAAACCCCATACTATTTGGTATCCATTACAGTTAGTTAAAGGTACAGTAAGTCATCCTGGAGAAAGATTGTATATATTTGAACTTGATCAAAACAAAAACACCTCCCCCTTCAATTCCATATGCTGTTCCCTCAGAAGCACCCCCACACACTGGAAATGCGTTGCGAGGGTTAGGATATTGTTGTTATGTGCGGTCTGCACCACTTTCTTTGTGTTCCTATTTCCGGAGTCAGGGCTGTGTAGAAACACTACATTCCTTTATCAGCATGCACAGAGAACCGTACGCTTGCAGACCACATGGACATATTTGGTGAATTTGACAAAACATGTTAGCTTACAATCGCTTACCATGCCATTAAGGTAAGTACATTATTAACGTACATGTATACTTGCCTGTGCTTCCCTGTAGAGCTGTGAGCTCGATCAGCGCCACTTCGTAGAACATTTTCTCAGCCTGAATGAACTGAAGAGCCTTCCCATCTGTATATATGGGTGAAGGATCAGCCTCCGTGGTCAAAGGGATTGGTCAGTTGTTTCAGCCAAAAACAGCCCTGTTACCAGGTTCAACTACATTCTCCTTCTTTTCCATGAACATGACCCTGAGCTTGGACAGACCAAGAGACTTTCAACACCGTAAAACCTTTATGTTTATCTTCAGTAAAAAATATTTTATGTTAACAAAGCTGTTCTATTGCCATTTTGGGAGTATTAGTTGAATTTACATGTGATATTGTGAATATATAATGCTGCAAGTGTAAAACAACAACACTTGTTAAAGAAAGCCAATCGAAGGCCTATTTCCATGTTATAGCAGCTAAAGCTGTTGCTATTATACTTGGTTGTCTTGCCTCATAACTTTGATGTTGACAATGATAGATACAAATGATACGCATGCTCTATTAAATGAAAACAGCTTTTAATATCTTATCCTCTTGTATTTGTTACTTTAAAAAGACTTGACTGCTAAAGCCTCTATAAATAGAGCATGTCGCTCTGTTGAAAGCATTTCGTGTACTGAAAGAATATATCCCCTTTGTAAAGTGACACAACTAATACTTGACAGTTGAATTTACACATCGCTGGCATGGAGAATGTGCTTAAAATAAACATGCATAGTCCTGTCTGCCAAGATGGTGTCCTAGTTAGAAGCAGACCGTTCCCTCGTGTGGAAACAAGCTAAAGCCACATTTAGATCTTAACCTGTTTAAATACATAGGTTGTGCAATACAGTATAGTGAAAGAAAAGTTCCACTTTCTAACACAAAGCTGTAATGTATAAAAAGCCTTACGCTAATACTAAGCTACACTTGGATAGCTATACAGCGCATGATAAAATCACTATACCAAACCAATACTTCACGCTTGCTAAGAGAATCTTGACGGAGGCACTGGCAGATAACTAGCAATGCTTCATACTTGTCTGGCCTCCATGGGAGTCCCCTGGAGGATCGTCTGGGAGGAGAATGGCCAGAGCAGCTATCATCAAAGGTCAGAGCTAACCCTGTAGCTTCTCAGACTATTTCTAGCCTGGCACCACACAGCCACAACAACCACACGGCAGGTAACACACACACACACACAATCCTTTCCTGGGATTAAACACTCAACACAACTCTCTCCCCCCCCCCCTGCTGGACTGGTAATTGGACCATGTTCCAAAAAGCTTCCATTAGCGGAGGCACCAGCAGAGGCACGTGCTGCATGATTCCGCTGTTGATGAAGCACCGCGCCAGCACAGGAACCCTGTTGTTTATAGAGCTGCCACACAACAGTCAGGTATATGACACATACACTGATATACAGCAGCACTTGAAATTAGCTTGTAAAAGCTCTCAAAGCACTCAGCTACACTGTAGAGTAGATGCAGCCTACGTCTGTGTTTGATCTGCAACAGGGATTCATCGTGTGCAAACAAACAGCATTTCATCAGATGAAAAACATCAAAACCATCCAAAAAGAATCTATTTGCACCCGGAAATGTAGATTTTTTTTGTGATAAAAACACACATTTTTCTTTGTTTCTGCCATGTGGACCACATTTTATTTGAGAGCAGAGTTGAATGGACAGAATGTTCCACGAAACACACATCAATAAACATCCAGAAGCCAGTAGAGCTTTTGTCACCAGACAAAGTTCACTTTTAGATGGTGCCAGCTCTGATAACGACACCACATAACTCCACCTAATGGATTTGTGTGGAGTCAAGCCAGCAGACACACCTCAAATATCTGCCTCCCGCATAATGTTTTTGACTGGAACCCTCCGTTCCACGTGAAGCCTTTTCATAGACCATCACTATAAACCTTCGGAATCCCCATCAGACTCTCCGCTTTCATAAAACTGACCCTTTGCCTCCCTCACAAGGGACCAGCTCACTCGCTGCAGAACTGGCTCAGTTCCTCTGAGGTCATATCTGGACTGTGGAAGACAGGAAAGTGAAAGCGCTGCCCTGCAGAAAGCAAAGACCTCAAACTGTGTCACACTGCTCCATGTCTCACTGCCTACCGTACCTAATGTGTAGACGAGTATAACTGAACTGTGTAACCACCCACCCAATGTGTATTTACATGTACTGGGGCTCACAACATAACAGTGTGTAGTACTTGCATAGTGGCACTC
>JAODUH010035094.1:5956-21746 GCA_027564835.1 Typhlichthys subterraneus
TTTTTTTGTTTTTTGCTGCCCCCCCCCCCCCAAAAAAAAAAAAAAAAAAAAAAAAGCACAAGCTCCACAAGGTGTTTGTATGATTCAGTGTAGGAACCACTACACACATGCAAATGAGAGAACTGATGTTGCTGCTAATCAATTTTCTATGTATAATTCACACTGTGTCATCTCTTTCATAAATCCAAATAACATGTCAAGACGTGACGGGCATTGCCTGAGGCTGGAAAAACATCCACAAAACAATGACAACATAAAAATATGTAACTATATACTGTAATGACGGGACATGTAAGCTTTGATATGTACAGTATATACATAAGGAAATGTGAGAAGAGAAAGTGCATATCCTTTTTAATTCAATATCTTCACCGAGAGGCATATAGTTGACTAAACTAAATATGCTATTTAATTAAAGAGTATATTTATTTACATTACCATTTCACTACCTGGTCTGTGGCTCAGATTGCTTTTATAGTTAGATCTCATTGATCAGGGCTCCAATGGTGTAATGTAGCACCTTGAGTTACTCTATACTACTAGTACTGTATAATGGAGCCTGCCTACTCCTATGTGGCAGCCAGCTGGCTTGCTCAGTGAATCAGCTACGCAAACACTTGCGTGCATGTTTGCTGTTGCTGCCTCTTCAGCAATTAATGCACTCAATTATGGAAATGGACTCTAGGGAGATATGGGTTTTACAATGGGCTAATAGCGCAACGTCAGTTATGTATACTGACTGTTAACTTCCATGGGACGGTTGCTTTGTCATTGTTGGGCTCATATGGTTTGTTCCTTGAATATCAATGTTTATATACAATAACAGTTTACAGTTTACACTCCTACTCCGACTGAAAACGCTAGAGAACGTAGCATGTTGTGTGTGTGTGTGCGTGTGTGCGTGTGTGTGTGCGTGCGTGCGTGTGGGTGAGGGGTATAGAGGAGTGAATGTCAGGCCCATTGTGTGGGAGGGGCATGTCCCATTGTAGTTTTAAACCAAATCAATGTTTTTTGTAATGCTGGTTTCAACCACAAATAGAATTGACAATTTGAGTAGTGTACCTTCATTAGTAATTAATCTCTCATTAGTCTGCTATCTAGGGACCATATGGAAGGCATTCACTACATATTTTTGTGGACCAGCTATTTAAAAAAAAAAAGCTTCAGTGTTACAGTGCTCCAGCGCACGATCAGTGGCTCATCATGTGAAGTAGAACTACTTTCTATCCTAAAAAAAAACCACTAAAACTGCACATTTAAGGGAAAAGACTACAGTTTATACCCAGAGGAAAGATGTGTAGAAAATACTGTCCATGCCAGCCATTATTAGGAAGACATGTGCAATATTCCTGAATTTTCTCCTCCTTATAGGTAGGGTACCATCCAAGAAAAATATAATATGTTATCCGCATGAGCCTGCTACCAAGACAAACTGTCCCCAACATTTATTTAGTTATGTTTCCTTGTATTGTTCCACCACAAATACACATAGGTAATATTTCCCAGACTCAGAGTTGAACATGTACAGTACATCCTTAAGAAAAGTTGACCATAGTGGTTATTTGAAGATAGGAGCTTGTGGAATAACCGGCAGTACTTTTACACCAGAAGGGTGGCTGACAATTTGGAATAACTTGAGTTGCTGAGCTATGAAGTTTCAATCCCTGTCAAATTGTCTTGGGAAGATGAAGTTCTGCTGCTGCAAATGGCTGGTGCTGCACTCTGACACATCTGGAGACAAGTCTCAAATACAGCCTCACAAGCAAGCCTAATATTTAATCATTCACTCAGTGCATTTGTTACTGATGGACTTCATCTCAGTTCTATAAAGGAAATGTTTAAATTTTGGAAATGTTTAAATTTAATCTAATTTCCTACCAAGCTAATCATTCAAACCAAATAGGGCTCATTAAAAACACAGGAAGTTATGGGAGGGAAATAGCCATTCAATCCTCTGCTTATCATCAGTGGAACAGCAACAAATTATATTTGTATATTTCAAAGTAAGCACAGGCTGTTATGGACTCCTAAAAAACTTGTTTATTCAAATGTATGAGCTCAGAGCTTTTATATCAGAATGCTGAAACAAACTGACAACAAAAACATGATAATCTGTCCACCAATTTGTCATTCCTCCTGCTCCACCCATCTGCCTGGGATCGGGAAGGGAAGCGCATCGAGAGGATATCTTTGGGATATCGGTTTAACATCCTAATTGGAAATGACAAGCACAGTGATGCATTCCGCCCTGTAGGCCAGATCAAAGAGTTAAGGCTCCATGAGACACACCAGTATGGATTCCGACCAATCATGTCCCACCTCCCATGGGCTAATTAACACCTGACTGTTGCTAATTATCAGCATCAACCGGCCATCTCAGAGACACGCTGCAATTACAACCAAACACCGTGAAAAACATCTGCAACACAATGTCGGAGCTCGGCCATATCTGAGGAGACCATACTTGTTTGTTTTGAAAAAAAAAACAGAAACAGGTGTTAGCCCCGGCAACTCTGAGGATTCTAAACCGAATGCTTGCTAGCTGATGGGAATTTCATGCAGAGGTTTTGAGTTTATTATGCGGCTGCATGGCTCTGTGTGTGAATGAGCATAATCATTTTTTGGTTAGTTGTTTGTTGCCAACTATCCCCAACTCAAAAGGGTCGTAAAGTTGTACAGGTATGAATCATGTATAGAATATTTTTTGTTATGTGAGGGTCTGTTTTACAGCACAAGCCCCAATGTTTTTATGGACGCTTAGATACTGATACCTAGGCAACGAGAAAATAGTTTGATCATGTGCGCGAACTGTGTGTTTGGCTGGTGAGGAGGTTTACATACAGTATATGTCCACTCAAACTGTATGTGCTTCTCTCAACAGCCTCATAAAAGTGATTTATGGTGTTCAACCAGTATCAAATCTTATGAAATGTGTTAGCAGGTGTCTACAAATGACACTCCACTCCTTCTCCCCTGCCTGCAGTTCTGATTGGAGCAGTGCTTGGAGGCTTCATGTTTAGACCAATATCAAGCCAAAAACACCTCTATGGTAATAAATGCTCAAAACTCGCAACACACACACACACACACACGCACACACACACATGCACACGCACGCAAACACGCACACACACACACAAAAAAGCGGAAAATCAAATCACTGAAATCACATCAGCTTGTTTTCAGTAAAGCAGTTGCTACCTATAAGCATGCCTGATCCCATTATAAACAAGAATCACAGACAACCCACTCCCGCACGTAACGGACCTTGAGCCACTTTAAATTCGTTGTGCTAGTCTTAATTTGAAGCATTTTACCAGCTAGTTCTCACCAGCACAGGTCTTACAAGGGGTGTTTAAAGTTGTAGCTGATGTTTACCCATGCAAGGGAAATTGACTTAGCTTTCACTTGGTGTAACCATAAAAGTATCTGATGTGAAAAGTCTATTGTGACATTAGTTTTTGAGGTAACGAGCAAAATTAACTGTATTTCCACCGACTGATAATGCACTATAATTAAGACAATGATCCTGAAATTAAGTGAAGCCAGGTATGCTATAACATATCTTCACCCAACACCCAAATTATCAAGTCCCTGTGTGAGGGAAATTGGTGGATACATAAAGTGTGATATGTCTACTATAACTTGAAAGCTAAACAAGTCTATTTATTTCATGTATTTTATTATTATTTTATTTGTCAAGACAGGATTATGCAGTTTGCTTACATGGCCCCTTGTAAATCTGTATTACTTTCCATGTTGGCTCGACTCTCTCTCTCTCTCTCTCTCTCTCTCTCTCTCTCTCATTTTGGCACTGGTATGCATTGTTAGTCAAGATAATAAACAGCTCAAAGTGGAGAGGGAGGCCTGACACACCATTTAGAGTTTACTGTTCTTTAGATAAAAATTACATTGTACAAGCCACCTTTGGTTAAAAAAGTGGGAGATTTACAGTGGAGGGCACTGCATGGCATTTTCCTCTAAAGTATATTGTGTCTGTGAGAAACCCAAATGTTGATGATTAATGCTTCTGCAATCATAGAGAAACAATTTTTACTGTTTTGTAGAATGTGCAAGACTCACTACCCTGATGAATAGATTGGAAGACATTTTTATAACTTTCGGATGGACGTTCTCCTTAGAGAGTGTGTGTTTTGGGTTAGGTTTAAAACTCCTAAACTTTTTTTTTTTCCAGGCAACAATGGCTATGGCTAAATCTATTTGAGCAGAAAAATAAAAATTGACTTGAATCTAAATGTTGTCGTTTTGTTTTTACTCATTCAAATGGTGAAAGCTAGAGTAAAGGTATACTACAGTTCAATGGGAGATCTAGCCACCTTTATGAAAATCTGGTCACATGAAGGAGTGCTGTGCTTATGCACAAGGGGGACCTGGTGTTTGGAGACCAGTTTGTTTTAGAATAGAAACATTGTGCAGTATTTGATGTGTTTTGACTGTATGTGTACGTAAGTCTTTTACATTGGTAGTTTGTAACTGGTTCATGTAGAATACAAAGGTATGTAAAAACTCAACAAAAAAAACACACGCACACACTATTCTCGCTCTCTCGCTCTCTCTCTCTCTCTCTCTCTCTCTCTCTCTCTCTCTCTCACCCAGGACAACCTTCTAGCTTTAGGGTTTGCACATGAAGGTTCCATTGCAGGCAAAGCCATGTATTTTAGGCCAGAGCTCATTTTCACCCTGTCAAATATTTCATATATTTGCGGACAAAATGTCATGCATCATGTAGTTGGACCATATTCAATGATGTTAGACCAGAAGGCTATACTAGTAAATATGTCAGTCTTAACAAGATTCTCTGAGACAGATGAGCAGGACATCCTATCTGTCTATGACAGGAAAAAGTCTGTAGTATTGAGCTGACTCTGCAATATATTCACATTAGCATATTTAAATTGTTGCAGTGTTGACTGTGTTCAAGGTTATATAATTGGTTGAGGGTGCTGAATTATAGTCGGCCTGTTATTTTGTTTACAGACTGGCTAAAACATCTCTGTAAGGTCAGCTGTTGCAACTGCATTAATATGGTCATTAATTTGGCTCATTAAACAACATTGTTCTGATTCACTTGTTTGTTTCTTACTGTAATGGAGCTGGGCAATATCTACCTAACACTGTCATCACACACTAAAGTGAAATCACTGTTTGAAATCACTGTTTATAGTTTAGTTGTCTGTGGTGTTTTATATGGAAACATTTTTGTTTTATGCAACCATGCTTCTTCAGCTGGCAACATGATTGTGACACGCTTTGTAAATGTCTGCACTCCAAAAAAAAAAAAAAAAAACAACAAACACTATTGTCGATCAGGCACTATTTTGGAAAACAATGTTAGATATCTTGCAAAAGTGAATTACTCATGCTAAACTGTATACCCACTCTTAAAAATTATGATGTGTAAATGCAGTACACACATATCATAATTTGAATAAGCACATAAAATGGCAACTACACACCAATATTATAAAAGGAAAAGTTTTCTACATGTACTATACACACAGTTACACATAACCAAATGTGTAAAGAATGATGGCTGCATATTACAAGCATAACACACTATCAATACAAATAAAAGGAAAATGTATTGTACAGTTTTTCTGTCGCTTTGGAACATTTCTCAGATCAGATGTCACGGTTTAATGGCCCTGCCATGCTTCCTGGGGTTTCCCTTCACTCATTTACTCATCTTGGACTGTCTGTGTCTTGTCATTACACACACCTGGTGCCCACTCCCCTAATTAGCTTTAGTATATGTAGCCCTCAGTTTCTCCCTGTCTTTGTTGGTTATTGTTTGCTGTACTGGTGGGTGTTTTTTTATTTTTTGATTAAACTCCAGATTGTTATACTTCCAACCTGCATTTGGTTTCTGCCATCCCCACTCTAACCGTGACATCAGAATTTATATTCTCAAAACTACTTTTCAACATCTACATCATGAAGTCACTTGAGCACATTATATAATAAAAATATATTCTCACAATATTAAACAGTGTTACTGTATTTTTACAGTATTTACATTTTTTGGGGAATGGCAGTAGGCTTGTACAGTGCGTAAAAGCGTAAATGTGAGTTACTGTCTGTCCATTGTTGTTCAAACACAATGTTAACTTTTTGCCTGTTTATAGTGTTTATAGAGTTCAGATTATCTTAAAGTGTTTTCACATCTCTCAGTGCGGACAAGCATTTAGCAAAATAGTGTATCAGACTAATGTTTACAGTTTTGTTAGAGGTGTGTTAGTGAATTACAAACTGACTCTAAAGCATTGAACTGTGTTAAATACATTTGTACCACTGGTTAAGGCCAAAAACATGTACTATGTTTGGCACAATTGATAAATGCATTGCTACAAGTGTTCAAATAATTCAGAAATTGTACAAGTTAGCATTCAGTAAAAAACAATTATAGTTTTCCACACCAGCATCTAAAACGTAATGTTTTTTTTTTTTGTGTCTTAATTGAGAGATTTCTGTGCAACATGGCACATCCAAGACTTAAATGGTGAAGGGATGACAACTGAAACAGCTCTCGATACACTCTGGCAGGAATATTTAGATGTTAGCAGCCTTGATGCAAACATCTTTACCAACACACATGCTGAAATCAACTCTTCCTCAATTGATGTTAAGATCTATCGTGTTAGCAAATGTACAAACTTTTTGATAACTAGAACGTAGAGAAGAGTGTGCTCTTAAGATTGTTCCTTTTTTTGCAGACAGATTTAGGACGATAGGGGTTTTGAAATGCTTTGTGCCCTTGCAGATGACCACAAATGAGGGGAAGACTGCTGTCTGGGGGCTAAAATGAGAGATGAGACATATTATACAGCTTTAACTTTCCCATTTCCTCTGTATCTACAAGTCCATTAAAATAGTTTCTTTACATATGAGGCTGAGAGTGTAACATTTACACATGAACGATATCTGATGTATTTCAGATATCGTGGCGCCCTACATACAGTGGGTTTCAAAAGAAATGTAAATTTATTGTAAAACGAGTTGGTAGTGACCCGCGACACACATTTAGTTCTTCCTCAAAAGGCACATGAAGAACGACATCCACAAAGGCTCCCTTTTAGAAGACACGGGCAAAATGCTCACGCCAAGCTCTATTCAGTAAAAAGATCCAGACCTGACACTGAGTGAGTTGGGGAGGTCAGAGTTTCGATGGCCACCACACAGTCATTTCACATCATTTATGATTTCCACCCATCCGGCCATTAGACCCCTGCCAGTAGCGGCCAAGCCCTGTGGAGATCTACGTGCCTTGATGAATTTGTCCTATTATGCTCATAAATTAGATTCCTATTACAGCTACTGTAGCACACTCCAGATCCCTGTGGTTGAGCGCAAGGCGTCAGTCATTATCCAGTGTAAATGCGATCTTATTAGGCCATCCTGTATGCACACAAACAAGCGAAGATGGAAATAAGGCTGCGGAAATTAGGCTAACCCTCGTGATCGCACGTACTGTAGTAGAACAAAATGTGAGGCCCGAGGACATTGGAGATGCGTTTTCATTATACCTGGTCAAAGTGAGTCAACTTGATGGATGTTGAGGGCTGCTGTTTGTCACATAAATTAATTTATGGATCTTCCTGGATGATGTCTGGCCAGCAGATCCATCTGCGTAACCCCACAGAGGAAAATTCAAATTGCGTTTCCTAAAAATGTAAGATGTAAACAGGATAAGATATCGTTTCCTATTTCCACTGCTATATTTCATTTTAACTCAATATTTTTTTTCCTGGCATACTTGTGAAATTGTCGTATACTAATCAGCTAAATAACCACAAGCCTAGCCAGGAAACTGCTGACACACACACACACACAAGCAGACATGCACGCGCACACGCACGCGCACACGCACACACACACACACACACACACACACACACACACACACACACAAAATATTCTCTCGTGCTAATGAGGACGGCCTATGCAACCTGCATGTGTAGCTTGCCAAGCTACCTGAATGCTATTCCTGCTGCTTAAAGTTCATGTCTACCTGTGTATTTGTGATCCAACCACCCCATTGTTCTGCTTCCGTAAATGGTGAGGGGGAATGTTGTGTGCACTTTAATTAGTCGTTTTTGCACCCTCAATCCATCATACAATGTTCTTCCTCTGCCTGCATGAAGAAGGAACATATTAAAAGGGCAAATCTGTCTGAATGTTTAAAAGTGAAATTTGTCAGTAGAAATATTCACTTTTAACAGATAGGCTTTTGATATTTGACACAACACTAAATCATAATGAACAGTACAAAAATAAGAAACGCTGAAGTTTAGCTTCATAAAGTATGTTTATACAATTCATACTAATCATTTGAATAATTAGTTACATTAGGTTAATTCAATAGGATATTATTTGGAGCTGCAGTATATTGCATTATCAAGAAATGATCCCTACACAAAGGTGTCTTTACAGTAGTGTTGCTTACAGTGATACACAAGACGAGTCTGAAATCTTAACACAAAGGCACACATGCAAAAGCACACACACACGCATACGCGCACTTGCAGACTTTGTCACGGTTCCCGGCCAGTCCAGCGCTGGACAGCGCCAGGCACTGGGTTCAGCACCGGACAGCTCCGTCACCACATCTCCAACCACCTAACGGCACGTGCAGTTGTCTCTTCTCCGCTTCCTGGGCGGAGGATTAGGAGGCTTTCCGCCCCGGCACCAATTGCCAGTTTGTAGGTTCTACTTTTCTACTACTGTTTCTACTATGAGTTCTCTCTACTCACCCTGAGGTCTCATCTGCTCTCTACTCACCCCACAGTCTCGTCTGCTGATCTACCCGCCTGGCAGTCTCGTCTGCCCTCTCCACGCCTCGCGCCCTAATCTGCACGGCAGTGCCATCTGCCTTTTGGCTCACCTGCCTTAAGTCCCAACCAGCTAGCCAGCGTTGCTAACGCTACCACACCAGCACCAACAGTTGTATTGTTCACCTGCTTGTCACTATTAAAAGCACGTATTTTGTACCTGCCGTCTGCTGCCTCTGCTTCCGGCACTTGGGTCTCCATCCCTCCTCCGGCCATATCCTGACAGACCTATCTTTGAAATGTAACAGAATGTTTCAGCACTCATTTTGATCTGGGAGAATATGACATTTCCACAATTCTTCTACAACTTTGACTGTTGTTGTTGTATTGTCTGTAAATGTATTAGCCATGTCAAAGTACCTTTAAAGTTAGCAGTCCGACTGATTACAAAGTACTATCCTGCACAGACAAGGACAGAAAACAAACACACGCACGCTCGTGTTCTGGGCGTTCGGCCAAAGTAAATGATTCTTACTGCTTTTGGTTTTATCAGCTATACTTCTTGTCCTTTACCCCACTCTCAACAGCCTCACTCCCGTATACAGTAGATGAATAGAAATGGCCTTCTGTCCATTTCACTGTGGCCTTTACAATGAGTGTCCTTAAACCAATTTGTGTATTTTGGGGTCTGTGACATGCGGACTTTCGTGAATTTAAAGTAAGCAGATGAATAATGACTCACGCAAGATGAAAAATGCAGGGCATTCCTTCTCATTGCAAACAAATATGATTTACATAATGATCTGCTCTTTCCAGATCAGTGGCGGTTGTTTGTTTTCAAGAATAGAATGTTTTACTGGAAGGTGTGCTAAGAAATACAAATGTAGGTTTACCATGTTAATAATAACATGGTAAACCTCCCCTTGCTTGAAACAGTTAACCTGGAAAATAAAACACATGGTCTACCCAAGCCAACCTAGAGTATAGTGCATGCTTAGTCATTCTGTAGCATATTCTTGATTGATTAAATCTCAGACAGGATTAATAGGATACCATGTCCAACAGCGTGCAATTACCTGAGTTTCCCCTCAGGGATTAATAAAGTTATAATATTCCATATAGTTGGAGAGTTCAGTAACACCAGTCTAACTTCAGAAAACACTGTAATTACTGTAGCATGGACCTCTAAACTCACAACCTTGCTTGAACAATTCCCAACAAAATCTTTTCGTTGAACTTTTTAATACTCTTAGCTGCTATTGCAAAATGCTATTGTCAAAATGGCGTCTACCATCACCAAAGTACTGTATCGCTGGTACACTATGAATCATGCTTATTCTCCAGTTTTCAAAGCATCTCATCAGGTAATCTCCCTCGACTGGATCACATTACAGTCCTTACATGTTTCTTGCTCTTCCCTGAGGCAGGTTTGCCTTTGTTATTGCCTGCATTGCTTTCGGTATGTTGAATGAATAATGGAACTGTGGGGACTACGCTAGAATCATCGCATCATCGCATATCACTCAAGAGCCAGAAATTAGACTTTCATTATTTTTGCTTACAGCTTCGCTGATTAAACACTTAATTATTTGCCCATCTCGTCAACTGTATACTCTGCCTGGCTGATTAGGAAGGAGATTCTACTTTCATAGTTTTACTGTCACATGCACAACAGTGGCAGTGCTTATTTTTGTCTCCCGACATCCCGTTTGTTCAACTAGTAACATATAAAATAAGATATATATTAATATAGGAATAGAACACATAAAACAAATGATGCAACATATATACAAACTACAATGTAAAATGCATTAGTCAGTTAGTTTGCGAGGGTCCCTTGTTCAGGTTGCATGCAGGCTAGAAGCTCCTCCTAAGCCCCTATGTCATACCCTCTCCTGGTGGCTCTCCTCTGCTCTGCTCTGCTCCTGCACCGATGTACACAGGCAAATCTCTGTAAGGCTTCACAGTCCTTTATGGTGCCTTTGAGGTCCTTTGCAGCTGCTCCTCCTACAGTAAAGCTGCTGCTGGTCAGAATGTGACCAATAACACTCAAGGAAGAAAAGGCCTTCAGGATGTGAGGGGCCATTCTGAATGGCTGCTGGGAGTGTGTGTGTGTGTGTGTGTGTGTGTGTGTGTGTGTGTGTATTGTCATGACTACAGTGTAGTATATGTGAACCGTTGTGGTGTAGACACCAAGGTACATGAATGAACTCAGCTTCCTCATAAGGTTTACGGACATCTCTACGTACAAACTCCTGTGTCTGTGGTGTCCGTCTGAGTCATAGTTGGTTTTTCAGTCATCTTTTTAGTTTGATTTGTTAGATAAAGCGTTACGGTTGTTTCATGCCTGTGTAAACTGTAGGCCTTTGGGCTGCAATACGATACAGTGTAAGATAAGGATTGCCAAGGCGATAATGGAAAATCAACATACTTAAAAGATGCCTAATCGTGGATTGTGCCCCTACTGTATACTGCAAGAAAACTGTTTCTAGACTTTTTGGTCTTATTGAAACATACAGTATGTTGCCAAAAGAACACACACTAATAGCGCTGAATATAATCTCTTATTTGTTGTGGATTATGTTACTTTACTGAAGCAGCCTTTAATTGTATTGCATTATAAAATGCTTTGTGTAACAGCTGAATAAGAAAGATGCCAACAGACAGAATCCACAGGCAATATTCCTGAGTCCTTCCTTCTGGTAATCTACATCTATAGGAGAGAAAAAAAAAACGTATTGGCTGAGTTTGAAAGTAGAAACTTTTAAGCATTTATAAGTGAATTAGTTTAAGTGTGAAATTCCTTGGCACCCTGATTCCAAGCTTTTGGCGTTAATAGCTAGACGTCATCACTGGGTATGATTTACATTAGGTGTAGTAGGCTAATAGTGCTGAGCTTCTGCACTTTTTGTCTGGTGTCTATAACACAAACTTGAAACGTGTTTTTCAGAACCCGAGATTGGATAAACATCACTGATCCAAAACAGTATATACTGTAGAGTACACAGGATGTGAAGGCCCCTTAAAGCACTTCAGCACAACCTTAAACTCCTGAAGAACATTATATTATTTACGAGTGAATTTCTTTCTCTGCATTTTTAAGTCAAAGCAGTGTTATCCACCAGGACAACTAACAGCAGGCAGCTGCATGCTAAATGAATGTAGGCCCATGTCAGGGACCTCAAAGTCCACAAGGCTAACCTGCAGTCATTACCGTAGCTTTAATGATTTGTGTTGTAACCCTCCGCTAAGTGTTCTCTCACTAGCTCACTGTTGCTGCATTCCATACCCTGTCTATGTGAACTTCTTCTCTGAGTCACTCCGGTGACCTTGGAAAGTGCATCTTCAAAGGCATCCTGATGTGAGACCGGGTGGTCAGGCTCTGCCAAACTATGTGGTAGAGCGGGCTTAACCTATACTGGCAGGGAAAAACATCTCTCCTGCATCTGTCAAGTCTGTTGGGGTCCTCCATATGTGATTCTCTGCAATGCACCGCGAGAACATTGCATGCTCATCTCGCACAACATAGCCTCTTTGCCTCTTTGAAGATAAGTCTGACAATTGGCCCTAAAGCATGTTTGTACACACAGTACAGTATAGTACAGTAAGGTACAGTACGTACAGTTACATGAATAAGGCAGTTGCCTACTGTAGCTAAAACAAAAACATACAACATTCGCTCACAGTTATGCACCAAATATGTTAGAACATTTAAAAAAATTAAACAAATGTGGGTTATGATTATTAGAAATATAGCAGAGACATCAGTAAAGGGGATAGTGTGTAGTGCAATATATTTTATTGTATAATTGCACTATAATTTGCAATTGTAATTTATTTTCAAATTAGATAGGTTTCATATTAATATGTTAATTAAGAGGAATATCTTTCAGCAAAAAAATGTGCAGTGTGGGACATTGTTTATGTTTATTATTGTCCAGCTCTTCCTCCTCTGGATAATAAACACACACCACACATTTAAATATATTTATGACCATGAGTTGGCCTGTTTTGTGACGTTAGCATATTGTGCTCTGGCTATTTTGGCATTTGACAACATTTGTGAGTGACTGTTAAAACACCCTCCACTTTAGCCAGAAGAACCTTTCATAATTCATAATTCACAATAGTGACAAATGCCGAAGGACAAAAACTATGAGTTTTGGAGATATATATTTTTATGTATACAGCATTTGCAGTTAGCGCATATAAATGCAGATCTTGTTCTTTATTATTAATCATCGCATAATGCGTTAAAACAATTAGCTAGACATCCAGATAGACAAAACAATTGCTAGATGACTTGAAATGTTTTTATAGTAATTCTAAGTGAAGATATATAACAGGTTTTATTGAGAATGAGTTGTAAAATGGCCAATATATACACTAGCATGGTAGCCCTTCGTTCATTGTATAAATAATATATGAGGTCACTTCAGGGCAGCATGAGTGTACATTCTGGAATATTCACAGTTGACCTGTAAACAGAACATGGTGGTCTATAAGTGAAAATAACTATCTCTTCTATCTAAATGCCTGGGCTTCTACTGTAAACGGGCCACTTGCAAGCATTTACTTTTACCATTGGTGGTGTTGTGAAAGGCAATATACACTGTAGCCCGTTTGAAGGTGAGGTTTCTTCCGTCTGCAGTGTTTGCTGCTTAACTTTATTTTATACAAAATACGAGTTAACCTTTTCTAATTAACCACTTATTTAGTTGTTTTGGGTGTTGTTGGACTGTTTTTGGGTGAAATGTAAGTCTTGGTTTGTATTCAGATTTCTTACTTGTTTGCATTTACATTTATTCAGTATCTGTAGGTGACCTATACTGTACACCACTACATGCATTTTACCCTCTCCCTGTGCTTTCAGTCTTATACAGCCATCATGCCATTATATTAAGGTCACTAAAAATCACACACTGAATTCCTACTAGCCACCTGACTGGACCAATCAACCACAAGCCAAGGGGTTTTTCACACAGATTGAAATAAGGTTGCGTGTGTGCAATCAGCTGAATGAGGTTGACCCCGTCAGCCATGTTACCCTTTACACTAGGGGTAGATTTTGATGCATGTTTCTTAGACAATAACAGCAATGTGGGAAAGCTTCACACATTGGAGTGACAGCAATGTGTTCTACATAAGCATTTATTTAATCCTTGCACGCGCACCATGTAGTATTGACACAGTAAGCATTAGGAGCCACAACCTATGCCGGGTGTCCAGAGCAAACCATGGACAGAGCCCGGGCATTATAAATAGCATGGCATAACTGGCATATTTTCTCAATGTTTGTGTTAACTCACCTCCAGAGGGGCGAGCGATCATTGGAGGAGAAAAGTAAAACATGGCAAGACCTCGTGTCCTGAGAACCGGTGTGAGCTGGACTGTGAACAGGTCTGTCATGTCCCTCCATACCACTGATGGCATGATGCGTGGATATGAAGTGACAGAGGGCTGAGGCAGGCCGATCTCTGCAGGTAATACTGACGTGCTCCTCTGCCGAAGGGGATTGGGTTCAGTAAGTCGCTCAGTCATAGAGCCACGGTGTCACTCTCGAACTTTCCGGCCCTGTCTCTCAAACTATGGCGTCTGCAGTGACCATGAATGTGTACAACAAATAAGCCTATTATTATTATTATTATTATTATTATTATTATTATTATTACTACATCTAGAGCAATCTGAGTTATCCCTTACCATTCACATGCGGGTAAGACCAGTGAAGATATACTGGACATTTTTTTCTTCAGTTGCAGTTTGTCCCTGTCCTTCAAACAGAGGTTTTACAATTATGAACTCTGAAAATGCAAATTCATAGCCAGAGTTCTACCAGTGGAGTCCTGATACAGGTACAGTATGAGAGAGATTTGATGCAACTGATTAACATCCCTTTTGAAGAGTTGAAGGCGCAAGACAACATGAGCATTCTGATTGGATAGCAGCAATGCAGATTTAATCTCATCTTAATTATAACAGGAATGAAATTTGTGATTTAAAAAAAAGCTTTTCTGATGGAGCTTTCACAATAGCTTAATAAAGTGTTTCACAGGGACAAAGCAATTTACTATTTACAAATTACCTACTGCACGGGAGAGATGACTCTGGTGCCACTGTGGCTCGCTCAACAAAAATGCTATAGTCTGATGTTACAGAAATATTATCATACAAAATACACATGTACATAAAATATTGTTTTGAAAGCCCCCTAGAATTTAGTCCAAATGACAAGAAACACATTACCATTCCCATCTTTAGATTTCTTTATTTCTTTATATCATCATCAAAATTTTTACAAAACATTTTCTGACAATAATATACTCAAAGAAGAGCCATATTCTTGCGCTTGGACCATTTCTCCACAAAACCGCTTTAGGTCTGAATACAGTAAAAATAACCAAAAAAACAAGAAGAAAAATTAAAATTAAATTAAATAAAAAAATTAAAACAACAATCAACTACCAAAAAACAATGCAGCGCATATTTACATCTTACAGAAAACTTTGCTGTCTGTAAGAAATGGATGAGGGGGAGAAAGCAGTATTCCCACAGTTTGGATTTGAGAGACAAGAAAAGGAAAATGCTCTGAGCATGTAAGAAACCGATGTTGATACTGATATTGCTTTCTGCCTTTTTCTGTATTATTGTATTTTCAAGACGACTGCAGCAGTAAAATGGAGCATATATAATTAAAATTCCCCCTTTCTTTGCTCACATCCAATTAGATAAACAACCATTGTCAGACAACCAGAAAAGTATGTTTCTCTGACAGAGGTTAATGATCACGCTTTTCCTTTTCTGTGCCCCCGACGTGACCAGTGGCAGAAAAACACGACAATAAGGGTCAGGGAGGTTAAAGACTTCCAGCTAATGTGAAACAGCATGGAACAATAACAATCAAAGGGGACGAGGCTGGCCTGAACATCAGTACTGGTGACATTGGCTCAGGGGAGGTAGGGAGGTGCCGCTATAGATATAGATATAGATATATATATATA
>JAODUH010035114.1:0-21745 GCA_027564835.1 Typhlichthys subterraneus
TCTCTCTCTCTCTCTCTCTCTCTCTCTCTCTCTCTCTCTCTCTCTCTCTCTCTCTCTCTCTCTCTCCTCTCCTCTCCTCTCCTCTCACTGGTGAGCTCAGCTGAAGACCCTGAGATTCCGTGGTGGGAAAATTAGCCCCAGGGGAGGGCGATAGCTCGACCTGACCAACTTCAAGAACCTAGATGCACCTGGGCTTTGCCTGCATGGCATTAGCTGTGCAAAACTGCTCAAAAGGCTGTTGGGAAAGTGCCAATATGTTTTGATTATGTGACACATTAATAGATACAGTACAAGGAATAGATAAGGGAAACATCGATAAAAGTGACTCCCAATGCCCCATGACTGTACATTACAGAGTAGTCATGTTTTACATGTTTACCATGACCGTTTAGTTGCTGTTAAGTGTAATTAGACTTTTTGATATATCACCATATTCAATGCCTCCAATTTTTTATAACAGTTATTAAAGGATGCCCAAACTAAAAAACACCAGAGAGAACATACATTTTTTATACCCACAGTATTTTGTGGCTGAGATAAAGGAAGACTTTAGCAAGTAGGAAATTACCGGCTGCTGGTGAATTGCACCAGAAAATACAATTTAAATATTTATTAATAACGCAATTGGGAAAAATGTGTTGATTATTTGTATATATACTGTATGCGTGTGTGCTTAAATTGAATAGCTTTTGTATTTGTAATGTATTTTTTACAATTTAGTGAATTATTGATTTGTGTCTTTGAAGCCTAGGATTGAACTTTTGGGTTCTAGCCGATCCACCCAGGCAGAGCTAGTGTGAGCCTAAGTGGATTAGCCAATAGCATGGATGGTGGCCGGGGGACTCTGGAGGAAAAGCCCAAAGCTCTGGTGGCATGAATAAACCCACATAGTCAACCAGGAGCGATATTGAAGGGGGAGACACATTTTTCACCCTCGCTCACACTCTGTTTTAAGCAGATAAGCTTCTTTAGGCGTCTTAGTTATGCTGCGTAGAACCAGTAACAAGACAAAATGCTAAGAAATCCATAACTTGAGTGGTCATGGCGGATGTTGAATAGGGCTATATGCTGCCATGGTTGTAGTCATACCACAGTTCAGTCGTATGTATTGAGCTGTGCTATGGTTTCACTGAAATGTGTAGCTTGTATGTACTGTAGTATTTAGGTATGCATATGGAATATGTGGGAAATGTTAAAGTAAGGAATATAGTATAGAGCATGAAATATATTCATAGATGTATTTTCTAGATGGTTTACCTACATTAAAATATATACCCTCCCCCTATTTTTGAAATATGCTAGCGGCTAACACTGAAACCTTATGAGGATAAATTATACTTGAAGAAAACCACTTTCCCTTGGTTGTGAATGCATTGGGAGTGATCTTGACACTCTTGACTTGCTTGTATCGTCTATCTTGATTTTTAAAATATCCTCTGTGACCTCTATGGCTGCAGAGACACACCAATCGACTCGGAAGACAAGGGTCCAGTCTTACAATATGTATAACGTTGTCTTGAGTGTACATTTGTCCTGACAAATCATTAGTCCGGACAGAAAATATTGTGCAACTGTCTAGAAAGCTCATTCTCCTATAAAATGCACTGATTTATATCTTCAATTACTAATTAATACTGTTTTCATGGCTGAAGTGCTTAAAAGCCTTTTGAGAGTTGCACCTGTAATTAAGGACTATTCAAATAAATGTTGCTTGATTAATAAACATCTCAAATCACCGATGAAATATGCAATGCTATTCAGGCCAGCGGCGACAGACCTGCTTTATTAATCAGATTACCAACAGCAACAGGCGGCACGTATTCTCCATCAACCGCACTATGTGAAAATCACTAAATCAATTTCCCTCCCACTTAAGCACTACGGCACACTTAATTCCAGTTCATCACTGGGTCAACCATTTTTGTGCACTTGTTGGCCTTTTCTCCTGCTCGTGTAGGCATGGGTGAACGTGCGCAGGCACACACACACACGCACACGCACGCACACACACACACACACACACACACCAGCACATACAAATCACTATCCGTGCCGTGGCAGGCTGCAGGACTGAGTGGCCACTAATTGGAAGCCAAAAGGAGTCAGGCTGGACATGTGGAACAGAAGAAAACCGAAACCTCTGGAGCCAGTTGTTCAATTTAGGCCGCGGCCAAAACAGGCGCCGTTTAACCTATTCACCGGCGTGGAATGGGAGCAGATGCTATTTACACTGTGCTGCGTTTTACCTAGAAATGTCTGGCCCGGCTCCAGGTAAATGTATAAGGCCTAAATGAAAATTGTAGAGAACTGATAAAGCATCATTGAGGAGACTGTTACACCTGTTATTAACCGTTGGTGCAGCGATGGTACGTCTCCTCCCGTCTCAACTGATGTAAACATTATTTCTCCTAGACAAATTAACGGTGAGTGAAAGGAATGGGGGGGGATGGGGGGAGACACCAGTGGCAGCCGCAGATGGCCTCGACGCGCACAGACTGTAGAGAAGCATCTAGAAGTTTAGGGGAGGCAGATTTGCAAAAGCAGTTCTGGGGAATTAGCTAAGGCTGTTCACTGAGGGAAAATAAAGAAGGAAAAAAGCACCCCGCATTGTCAACTATGTTTTAATCATTCTTCAGTTTGAAGTGTAAATAACTACATAGCGAGTGACATCCAGATGAGGAGCGGTTAAATCCAAACTTCATCAGACATTTGTCAGAGTCAGCCCAGTCCAGCTAGCGGGCCGTCGTTGGCGCGTGACAGTACGGCAACGAGGTGCGCTTATGCTAACACTGCAGCAGATGTTCGCTAGCGCACGCAGCTGTCTCCGACTTGCAAATTAAATAAACGTCATCATTGTAGCTGTTACACCTCAATCACGGCTACCGTGTTCATCTGAATGCATATGATTGTGTTTCCAGGGTCAGATAATAGTGGTAATATTTCACCTCAATATCCTGGGTGTGAAGATAGCTTTGTGGCGTTGCATTTTTATCAATTTTCATTTTGCGGAGTCTCTGACCTTAAAATCGGTGAGATGGAGGGTGTGTCAGGCTAGGAATTAGATGTCTGGCATGAATAAATCATCATTGGTATAAATGTAATAAAACGGTTGTGTTGTTTAGTACACAGCCTCACTTGAATGAGATGATAACACATGTTTACCGTCTTACTGTAAAGCTATCAAATTGACTTGCATCTCATCACGAGCATATTAGAGCAAAGACATTACAGGTGCTATGGCAACATGAATAAAATCAAACCCATCCTGACCGCCCGTGTCTTCCTAGGGACTGAGCTGTCCTATTATAGCAGCAAAGTGATATATATATATATATATATATATATATATAGCTATGAAGATTCTTTTTTTTATGCAGAGTTTTAATATATTCTGCCAGGCAGACTTTGATGAGCGATCAGAAAAGGGGTGAAATCAGAGGCTGGCCGCCTCTTAGCTGAAATGTGACCTTGCGTTCAACAGTGTGGCGGAGCCGTAAAGACTCTCGTCTGGGGAGCGGGAGGAGGAGGAGGAGGAGGAGAGAGAGAGAACAGAGTGGGTGAAATATCAAGCGCAGGGAAGCTGTGGCTCTGATGCCTCTGGCTGCACGGCAGCCGCCTGCACTCTCACATGTGGACCTTGTGAAGAGAAGGGGTCCTCCCCCCTGCTGGCCTCCATATGTTGCTTGGCACCCATATGTTGGAGTGGCTCCTTCGGGGGGAGGGAGGGGGCAGCCAACCACTGAGGTGGTCTGAGTGGAGAGGCGTGTGTCTTCAGGGGGAGCAATTAGCATGGCACGGGTGGTAGGACACACCTGAAGGCTTCACTGTGTGTCCTCCACATCCAGTGGAGCCTCGGTCAACCCCCCACCCTCTCCACACACACACACACACACACACACCCACCCTCGAAACGCTACAGCTTCACATCTCGCACTCGAACAGATCGTTTAATGGGCGCACGACGAAACTGCCAGTTGCTGATTGCTTTTTAATTGTGCCTCCCTGGGAGAGCGTAGCTCGTCGCGGGACAACCTGGAAGGGGGGGGGGGGCAGCGTACCTGGGGTGGGGCCCAGGTGATGCCAGGTGCAGTCATTACCGTGGGACAGATGGAGCAGCAAGAGCGGCGCTCATCTGAATTTTTTTTTTTCACACTTCACGTGGCGGCCCTGCGGCCTGCCATATGCACGCCCGTCATTAAACTCGACCTTTGACCTTCCGGCCAGGTGCCCACGCTGCCTGTCAGTCATTCCCCAGGTAATTACGCCGGGCTGCCCGCGCCATTTTCTCTTTCGACGCACTTGGGAAGCGATATTGTGTTTTTATGTTGATAAAAAAAAAAAAAAATGTAATATCACTGATTGTGCGTACAGTACGTTTATGTTGATGGGTGCACACGCATATAGCCTGCGCACGAGCAATGACTCCCGTGTCAGGCGTGTTTACAGTAGATTCTGCAGCTCCTTTTAATATTGCCAATGTGGCTCCGTTTGAAAAATTAATTAAAGCGGTCCGACCCTACTGCCATCTGTGTGCGTGCGTGTGGGAGAGGCCGGGGGAAAGTGGTGGGGGGGGATGATGCAATTTCTGACACAGGCAGAAATGTGTGGGTAAGCCTCAAGACGCTTGAACAGGGGTAGGGGGATGGAGCTACTGCCAAGGACGCCATTGAACCGCTATCTATATATTGCTCAGCCTCATCTAAAGGTTGAAGTCGATCCAGAACACGATCCTACACAAGCGCACGATTTTTCATCTACCAAGCCCGAGTATAATTAGAACTGTAGTTTACTAAAAATACCTGTGGCTTGATTAACAATTCTACCCACACTGCTGAACAAAAACCCAGTCTACTTATCGTCAGGATTTCTTAGCTTGAACAATTATCTATATTGCCTGTAGGTATACACCGATAAATTCACAATGCTGCCGTTACTCGCGAACAGGTAACAGTCCTGAGCCGTGTCAGCAGGATAGAGCTAACGTTCGCACGCCTATTTAGAGACCTTTTTTGTCTCCATGTGGGACATTCAGAATGACTTGAGCCGCTGTTTAATTTCAGACAACTCGTTATCTCCGTGAGTCATGCTAACGCTCGGAACAAAACGCCGATTAGCATTGCCACTGTCGCCGTCTTTTCCATTATCTTCACTCGCTGTCAGCTTTACGCCAGTTTCTTCTCACTACAAAATGCAATATCAGTTGCAGTGTTTATGCCCTGTAATCACTTTCTCCTACACCTGATCTCCTCTTCATGAAATCACAGCGCTGGCATTATTGCCGCTATAGTCGGGAATGTGGAGCTATGTATTATGCATTAACAATGATCTCCCTGTGGGTAGACACGCGTGGTTGGGATGCAACACACACAGACTGCTATATTAATATATGGACGCGGGCTGATCATGTTAAATAATAGAGACATGCGTACATATGAATTGCACATCAGCAGCCCACACACACACACACACACACACACACACACACCGAAACATACCTCAAAACGCACACACACACACACACACACACGCACACCCCACACAATGCCATAGCTATGCCTCAAAGCAGAAGTGTGTAGTGAAAGCTGTCTTCAGTTTTCTTCTTCTGCATTCTGCCTTTGACACTAATCAACACCTTTAATGAAAACCTGTGTGTGCCTTTTGGTCGGCTAACTGTCTCATGTACATGACTGGTGCTGAACAGCTGGCACTGGGGTTACTGGTGAGGATGGGGCCGAGGCAGAGAGGGAAGAGGAGGAGCACAGATTAAGGTCGGGCGTCGGCAGAACCCTGGCCGAGCAAATCACAGTCTAATGGTAAAAGAATACCTGCTCTATGAATATCATGAAAAATACAACCATGATGTGTGTGTGCGTGCGTGCGTGTGCGTGTGTGTGTGTGTGTGTGTGTAGCTGTGTGTGTGCCCGTCCCATGTATATTAACACAAATAACGTATATTGTGCAAGTAAAGTCATATAACAAAATAAATGCTACGCTGGATCTCGTAGCACGTTGCACGTGTGCGGTCGCTTCAGGGGTGTGTGTGTTTGGGGGGGGCGTCGTTTCTGCATTATGAACGCTGCGTTATGCATCAGATAATATCTCTCGCTGTCTCAATTATAAGCAAATAATCAATTTTTGATGGAGTGGAATCTATAAATAAATAAATAAATCTATAAATAAAAAAAAACTCAAGAAAAAAAGGAGAAGAGAGAGTAAGAGAAGGGAAAGAGGGACGTTGTGTAGATGGCTTCAATCATCGTGACGCCATCTGCTCCACTCCATTTTGCCTCCACTAAGACAGGATATTGTTCCCGGTGAGATCAGAGACCTCAGTGAATGTGTCTATGTGTGTGTGTGTGTGTGACATAGACATAAGTGTAGGCATGCATTTATCTTGCATGGCCATACTCATGTTAGTAATGTGTGGAAGTGGGTGTGGAAGAATGTAGGGCTGTAAGAAAATATTGATATATCCGAGTATCGCAATTACGTTATGCGATACTGTATCGATTCTATAAAACACTGCATTGACTCTTTTTTTTTTTTTTTACTTACATTATTTAACCTCAAACGAGAGGAAAGATGCTTGTTACCAGATTCAGCTTTAAACTAATTTCCATCTGCAGTCCCTGAGCAACTTTACATAAGTGTCTGTTATTTTTTTGCAGCGGCGCCAAACATTAGCATTGCTAATCAACAGATTTCCACAAATTAGAAATTGCAATATATTGCCTTGCTTACAGTATCGCATATACAGTAACATATAGAATCGCGGCCCCTGCATCGTGATTTGTATTGTATCGCCAGATTCTTGCCAATACACAGCCTTAGAAATATGTGTGTCTTTCCCCTGTCACACCGGTGTGTCACTGCTGGTCCTGAGCACTGATGTCAACACCCTCTGGTTGTTTAACTGGTGCCAACTCTCTGGTTAAACGTGCATGTAGATATTACAGTATGCCTCAACTCTCTGTCTGTGCGTGTGTGTGCGTGTGCGCGAGTGTGTGCGTGTGATGTCTCCCTTTCATCTCACGAAACGTCAGAGCCCGCCATTATCGCTCGGCTTGCTTACATAAGAATTACACTCCTCAAAGCCTGACGAATGTAATATGGGCATTAGGGTCTCTTATTTCACAGCGTTTTCAGTTACGAGGCACCGGTGTGATGTGGAATATTGAATATGAACATGTGGATGGGGGCTATAGTGTTTTATGCAGCCTGCTTGCTCAGTCAACGCAGTGTTATTGGATCTACAGGGCCGGGTGGCGCAGTTCAGGGATAAAGAGGCCATTGTTGGCTCATGCAAGGCAAGGGGGAATGGGGGGGGGGCAACAGGATATACAGGGACATCCTTACGGTAATATGGGATATATAACAAACTTGAATATATGAATATAGATTTTATTTTATGAAGTTTGGCACTCTCAATATTGTATCACATTGCCGTGTGTGAACAGGCAGGCTGTGATCTTTCGGAGCTCGTGTTCTATTTATTACAGCAATAAGCTAGAGGTTCTTTTCTTATCACACAATGGCAGAGCGCTCGTCAGATAATCAAATGGACTTTTTTTTATCCTACATTCCACCTCCCAGGTACCCCCCCCCCCCCCACCCCCACGCGTACACACACACATACACCACGTCCAGCCAACAACAGACAAGGAGCCCCTTCCTTTAATTAACAAGTGTTGCATTTTCAGCAAACAAGGCAGGTAAATAACATGGTTTATCGAGGCAGTGGGATTGGCCTTCTGGGGAATGCTTTCACCTAATAGTCTCATTAAAGCCATTGATTGGTTGCGCAAGCACACACGAGCTGTGGACCATCTCTTCCTGACGGACTCGGCCCCAGGCTTTGATTCTGCACGCACACACACGCGCACGCGCGCGCACACACACGCGTCTACAATCCTCTGCCATCCCATCTTGTTGTGGAGAGCGTTAGTTTCTGTGCTGTTGTCATGCGTTTCCACACGAATACAGTGTGTCCTGTCACTGTCAGCAGTGACATCACGGCGTGGTTGTCACGGCGCTTTGCTAGGAAAGACAATGAATGGAATGCCTTTCCCGGGATCTTTGATTGGATCTTAGATGTTAATATCCACAAATGTTCGTTTGACAGCCTCGAGGCGTTGTCGCCCGCGCTCGTCTAAATACCGTCTCTCGCCCGTCGGTGAGAGTCAACCAGCCTCATTGTGTGATGTCACGAAAGAGTCTAGCGCCTTGCCACTTACAGTACAGACGCTCTCTGCACCGCCGTTTAATAAATGCAGCCGTCCGAGTTGTGAGAAATATGATTACATAAAAGCACTACAGCATTGTGTCATAAATATACTCCACTACATGGTGGACCTTGTCTTGATAAATATAATCAGTATAAATAACGGTGACATATTGTCTGGGAGATGTACACCTGTAAAATATAACTCTTCTAATGCTCACATAGTTTCTTTAGCCACAAATAATGTATGTCACAGGTGAGACAGGTAGGGGTAATATATAAATAAAAGTGCTAACGCTCAACGACACAAAGTCAACACTAAAATATACCGCCGAAGCTGCATGGAGCATTGAATGGAAAACCAGCAGGCCTGTGATTCAATAGAAAATAAAGGACACATTGCATAGGAAACGTGTTAGAGTAGAGGTAGTGAATGCACAGCTAAACTGTCTTTATACCGCTCAACGTGTGAAACTGAAACCAATCGTCAAGCGATTCAGAAAAAGAAGCTGCGTGTAGTGTTTTCACATTGCATAACCATTCTACATATAACATTAGAACACAACGCGCCACCTGTTCCGTAACCGCTCCACAATGACGCCCACGCGGGATAAAGCACAACGGAGGCTGCTTTGCACTAAACATTCACCAAACTACACACAGAAGTTATGCCTGCGCTTTAACATGCTGTGTATCCCACAAGGCAGCATTTCTCAGCTGTGGGAAGGCAGATATGGCTATGGAGTTCACCGTGTCTTTTCTATTGTGGCTCAACACTACAAGCCTTTGTGATTGCGTAGCCCAAAATGAGGAGAGAGGCAGCCGACGCTGGCAGGGAACACACCCCCGGCGTTATGGCTGAGCCGGGCGCTAAGCTTCGTCCAGGTGTTCGCTACCCTCCAGGTGGCCGTGTAATACTCTTGCCGACCCAGATCATAGCAATGACGGAGCCGGCTGAGATGGTTCGGCGCTGGCACCAGCGTGGAGCCCCGGGCCGCGTGCCAACTTGGCGGTGCCCGCGCCCGAGCGAGCGCGGGCACCGGTCTCTAACCCTGGTGGGGTGGAGAAACGGTGGAGATCTCTTTCCTGTTTTTTACTCCAGCGTAGAGGGCATAGCTTTATAGAGCCTGTCTGATTTATTTTACTCTTCCCTTTTGTCAGTGACAGAGTCTATCAGCGGTAGAACCCAAGATGGGTTTTGTTATCGCTTGAAAAGCACGATACTGTTACCCTCAGTCCAACCCGATAGCTTGCGTCTGAACTATCTTAGCCTCTGCAAATCATCTGAAACACAATCCCGGGGAATTTGCTGCATTTAGCGCTAAGCAATTCCACGCCTCAGCCCACAACAAGCATTGTCTTGTGTCAGAGTCTGTTGACATGACATGGTCCGTCATGTTAATCTCCTCCAGCCAGTGAGAAGATGGCTATTAACTCAGGGAGGCAGTGGCGTACGTACGCCTGACTGTGGCCCGCACTGTCGCCACGCTCCACACTGTACTGTGGAGCGTTGGGCTGGCAGACGGCCACAGACATACACCCCACCCTTCTCCTCATTTGACTGCATGGTAATTACCGTCTCAATGCAGTAAGAAAAGCAGCTTTTCTGCAGAAGGATTGAGGGAGAAGGGAGAAAAATGTCAGGCTTAGTGTCTTAATGAACATGTCAGATGTATTTAAACAAATGGATTAGAGCAACCATGACACACTTGGCTGGGTTGACGTGCTCACAAACGCAGGCGGTTTTCACACCGATGAATGCATACTGTAAAGCCGCTGCAAATGTTGGAAATGGCAATACACATTTTTTTTTAGTTTTTAAGTTGCATGCTGCCCTTTGTATTTTCAAAAGCAAAAATTGAGGGTCACACTGGAATAACTGTGATATGCGGCAACTAGAACCGCTCTTTATATCTAGTTGGCTAACCACTACCACTGTATGATATCATATTTGACTTCGGTGGGAGAACATGTATTAATCCATCCTCAGAATAAATGGAAAGAATGCCACGGTGTATACTGACTTAAAGAGCATTACAACTCAAGGTAAGAATGAGTAAAGATAAAAATTAAATGGCCGTGTTTGCAGCCGTGCATGAGCCCATTGACGCCCATTGACGTTGAGGTTCTGCTTACAGTGTAACCACGTTTTCACATTTGATGTTCTATCCTCAACTTATTTTTTCTGTATGTGCCACTACATTGACTGGATGAAAAAATAAAGGATTGCATACTGTAGTTTCATACGATTACAGTTGAATTTGTAAAATACTCTGGCAGAAGACTGACACACACACTTGTTTCTCAGGAGTTGCTTAAGTGTAATTTTACTAATTTGAGGGATTATCTGGTAAACTACATTAAAATCAATTTAGGTTTTTAAGACAGAGAGACTAAGCTCATTTTGTCAACTCCGTAGATAACAGGCTTTGCTAAATAATTTCCCAAACTATCTATACACCTTATTTTTCTAAATAAATGTGGGTGCTTCAATGCGGATTTGTGGTTGAAAAAAAAACACCCATATATTTTCATAAAGACATCAATAACACCTAAAAAAAGTTACCAATTAAATTACCAGAAAGCTTGGCATGCACATACAGTATCTACCCACATCTAATGGTGATGTGTTTCTGATAGCTTTGTGGGGTTTACTGTGTAATTAATCATTTTGGTCGATTTTTAAAAATTATTATTATTATTTTTAGATGGTTCGCATATGATGAGCTCATGAAGGCCCTCATTAATTACTGCAATCTGGAGAGTGCCAACTTAGTGTGCACGTAAGATTGCAGCACAGTTAACCTATGAGGGATAACCCAAATAAAAGCAACCAATTAGAGAGCAGAGTGCCTCACTGTCTACCTGTCAATGTGGTTAGAAACATGCCCCTTCTACTCACTCTGGACAAACGAGACCCATTCATCTCTCGTCATTACTAAGCAAAATGTCAATAGCTTATTAGAGTAGGTAAGTGATGGAGGAATAGTTAATCTGAGGAAGGAAAAGAAAGAGATAAAAATAGATAGAGCTCACGTTGGCATTGTAACAGAAAAGACAAGGCATCCTTTTGCCTATAGGCAACAGCATAAATACACACATAATGTACACATATCAGTATCATCCTATCCTGTAATGACTTGCAGCTCCAGACATGGCCCGGGGTCATTAATAAATTAGACTCCATCTGGGTTTAGACTATTCAAACATTATTTACAGGAGAAGCTGGAACGCTGTCACCCGCCCACGCCTTGCAAACTGAAATCCACCTGGTTCCCCTGAATAACGATAATTAGTGCACAGTGTCTGTGCAGCCATATGTTTATAATAGACTGATAATGTGATAATATGCCAGGGTCCAGACCAAAGGTCATACCTTCCTACTCAACACAGATGCAGAACTGTGAGACAGTTACAGAAATGGCTTGAAAGCATTCCGAATATAGAACATTATTCACTCTAGTGTTGATCAATGTCTACTAAATTGGCATCAGGCGATGTCTACAGTTATACATTGTGATGGGCGATGACATTGTGCGTTGGGGTGCGTGGAGTGCACGCAATATACATTTGTCTTTAGCCTAATTTATAAAAAAAAAAGTGCTACTGCAATTTTATAGATAAATTAATATAAGCAGGCCAGGCAGTAGGCTACTTATATTTTATGCCCATTCTCGCCTACTCACCATGTTTCCTTAATTTTATGCCTTTTCCCTATGTGTAGGCCTGGTCTGGTCTAGTCATGTTGACCTGTAATAACGTCGGCAAATATAGTCGGTAAAAATGGTCAGTAGCTACTTCGAGTTTATGCCTAATGAAATAGGACTCTTCTGAAGTGGTGTGCAGGATTTATATGCTCATATAATTCGCGCAAAAGATGGACAGACGGCGATTGTCGTCAGCTAGCGAACAACAAACCACATCACGGTAGGCACCGTATGCTACAGCAAAGTGAGCATGAAGGGTAAACTATGAAGTTGCTTCGTCTTGCAGTTAGCATTACGTTAGCGTCATGCATTGATTGCATTGCCAGTAGACATCGAGATGGTGTGATACAGCCAAGCGGTGTGTGTGTCTGTCTATGTGTTTGAGAGAGAGAGGGGAAGAAGAGAAGTAAGGTCCTTATCACAGCAATTCGGCGAGCCTCAGAAAAAGCGTATTACGCAGTGTTTCACTAGATATTTACTTAACATTGTCTTAACGCTGCTTTGACAATTTAAAAAAAAAATGTAAATCACGATGCCTGCAAAGCATCGTGATGCCTGTCAGCCATCGGCGATGGACGATGGCATCGTCTGTCGGCCCAACCCTAATGCACTCTACGCGGTTCCTTGCGATATCTCTTCTCCCTCTCCACTGGTCTCTCTCCATCTATTTCTCTCGCAGCATTGTGCAAATGTTTCCCTTGTCTAAGGAACCGTTCCATATGTTTGCAATCACCGTGGCTCCCTAGCCTGCACAGATCATTTAGCAGGCTCCCTCATACATTTCAATTAGGCCCACCTAGCGCAGCCACAGGCATGGCAAGGCAATATCGATTTCTTGATATCTCGGACATAGGCCGCTCCAAATTAACACTTGTACTGGAGAATATGATAGATCCATAACAGTTCACTTGCTTGTTGCCTTTTGTGACACACAGGGTCGGTTTATAGGCACTGTATATTATGTTTCCTCTTATAATACTGAGTAACTTTAAGCACGTACGTAACCTTAAGCATCCCCAAATCAGTGCCAGGTGCTTGTCACTGCAGGATGGTAGACTTAGCCCCCTTCTTCCAGAAAGGCACCTAATATTCAATTACAGCCTCCATTAAGAGAAGCACAGTTGCAAGCAGGGCAAGCAGTTGCCCGGTAGTTGTCAGTCTCTGGCTGCCAACTCATCCATTCTCTTTACACTCTGCTGGGGCTGAGAGAGAGAGCCATCAATCAAAGTTCAGGTGACAGGGTCGCTGAAGTTGGATACATCAAGGGATCGATCAAAAGCCCGGGGTACCATGGGAAGTGTACGGCTGAATTTTTTAAAAATTTCTTCTGAGTCATCAGTCAGTGTGTTTGTTGGAAGGTTACTGTACATGCAAACCAGACTGCTAAAAGGTACGCTAGAGTGTGTGTGTAGTTTCACACACACGCACACACACACACACACCAAAGAGCATCACAATAAGGTCTTCTGGAAAGGTTTGAATGTATTTTTGTTGTGCTTACTAAAATATATTTAAATGAAAACGGCACACTTACTATGGGGTTGATACAGTATAATAGAGTTCCTATTGCAGTCCCAAAGTACCATACAGTGTTCCAGCATGCTACGGTACATACTATACAACACACGCACACCAAATTATTTTAAGAGGTCATTATTCTCTTATTTAATTCCACTCTATTACTCTGAAGTGTATCGAATGATTGGAGCATAAAAGGTTTTTAAAAGGATGATACAAAGCATCACACTCGCACCAGCATTTAATTCTGTTACAGCGCCGTCTGTAGCTAAAGTTGACTGATTGTCCCAGTCAAGCTAATCGCGTTGCCTTGCCCTCTTATAAAGATACACGTCCAGAGCCATAGTCCATCACTATTCCTGGGTGATGGTGGTAGAGGGGAGAGAAGCAACGCTTAGTGCCTGACATTTCTAGTAATTATCTTTATGGAGATGGGAGAGGCCTCTCCATTTCAGTGGAGCTTGATTAAAACTAATGGCTCTCCCTCTGGGCTGCTGAGCTGGTGGCCGGGGATGGCGTCAAATGGCCCGTTAGGGGTCTGCGGATGTCGGGTGACCTTACAACAAGCATAGCGACAACGGTGCAAACAGATATACAGGCCGCGGCATCATTAACGCAAGCTGGCTGTCCTTTCTTTCTCCAAATGACCTCAGACTACACGCACGCACACACACACACGCACAATTGTACTCAATTGTTTCTTGTTGCACCAAATGAGATAAACAACATTTGGTTGGTTTGATACAGCAACTATTTATGAGCTAAATAATCTATTCATGGATGGTACAGTTCAATATTATTTTAACTCTGCCTGCACCACACAGTAATACCAGTTGGCTGAGTTATTCTCTCATATATTGCTTATATGGACCATTGTATCATCACTTCAAGTTAAAGTCAGCCCTCTCAATCTCTCTCTGATTGTCTCAATTCCCCCCCCACACACACACACACACACACAGGGTTGTGTCATGCTTTGCTGCGCCCGCTATGGCCAAGCTAATGACAGTCTTAATGGAAAACAAAACCAGCTCTCCGGGGAGTGTGATGGTCAGGCCAGCCATTACAGAGTCACTCAATAGCATGTGATTGACTAGGCCCCCTTTATATGTCTATGCAGCCTCAGCACCTGCCTGCTATCCTGGCCATGTATCTCTAAGAAAACTGCATGGTGCTGTAGCCTGCCTCCAGACTAGAGCACACAAAGGTACACTGATCACACACACACACAAACGCGCTTGCATTTCCCCACAGGTGATTTGTACACTTCCTACACGGCAGAATAAAAATGCACGGAAAGGATCCAGACGTGTGCACTGCATAAAATGTCCTCCTGCATTAGACTAGTGTGCGAAGGTGACGCGTCTAATGTGCACGTACGAATGAGTGCACTCGGGGGTGAGCGGGGTGGGATTTGGGGGAGACAACTCTGTCATGGTTTACTTCCCCATCGCCCCAGTTCCCACCGCCCCGGGGGGAATATCATCACCTCCTAATGCACGGCTTAGAAACAGTAATGCAATAGACGGCCATCGTATATTTCCCCAGCGAGACAGACAAAGCTGAAACTTCATATTCTTATAACGACTGCTGAGTTGGATGGGGAGAGGGGAGGAGAGGAGAGGAGAGGAGAAGGGAGATAGGATGAGAGAGGAGAGGAGAGGAGAGGAGAGGAGAGGAGAGGATGGGAGAGGAGAGGGGGGGGGGGCTTAACTCTTTATTTACCACAAACACACATGGAACAGGGCATGAATAAAAGAAGAAATGTGTTTCTTTCTGAACTGGCTTGTTTTAGCTTGCGTTTATGAAATGTATGTATGTTTATGCATGTGTGAGCATGGATGTGTATGTTGAGTATAAAATACGCGTGTGTGTGTGTGTGTGTGTGTGTGTGTGTGTGTGTGGCATGCACAATCCAAGCAGTCAATATAAATACTCTTGCTCATCCCTGAGGCCCTGTCTTTGGTGGTTAAGTGGAAGTCTGGTTGGATGGGCTTAATCAAAGAGCATCTCTAACCTCCAATTGAGATCTAGTGTCCTTTAAAACACAATGGACAGCAGTGGATTCATTTCTCCCTGTCCCAATAAACATTTATATTTCCACTCTAGATTGTTTCCACTCTCAATAATCTTTCACTTCTTTCCTAGCAGTGTTTTTGTACTGTATTCTGATGGAATTGATAGGGTGTTGAGTTAATCGTAGATAGGAATGGGACGATATACGATATTATCGTTTATCCCAATAAAAAAACTGACGATAATTGTATCACGGTAAATGTCCATTATCATAATATAATCATGAATAGCCTCATATAGGTGAATATTTTTACAAGTGACTTGAAAAAAGCTGTCTAGCTCACTAATACAGTCCAACTGTATTGATTTAGTAATGTATTTATTAGCCTGCACCTTTCCAGTCAATCACCACCATGGCTGAAGTCTCGCCTTGCCCATTGTGTCCCCCACATAAAAAAGATTCATCAAATTAGTTGAAATATTGTTTAAAAACAAAAACAATCACACCAATAATATACAGTACATATGTGTCATGATAATAAAATAATATTGTTTCTTAAATACATTTAAGAGTAAGAGTATATTTTAGTACCATTTTAAGAGTTTATAAATAAAATAATAAATAATCCTGACAATATCGTCTATCGCAATTAATTTTTTCATATCGTCCCATGCCTAATCGTAGATAAGAGAAGGTAAGGTGTGAAGACATACTGTATAAACGGCAATACATTATATTTTGTTATACTAGCAAACATGAATACATTTCAGTCAGGACCACTATAGTCAAAATAAGTATTTATATTTGGAGGTATGGCTCTGTTCTGGGAGCTCCCCCCCCACATAGGGAACAGAACAGAGCAAGCATCAATGACAACACCATGACATTGAGTAAGCAAACACAGCAGTAAAGGAGGTGGTGGGAAACATGCTCGCAGAGTAAGCGCCAACAATGGGTGTAGGCTTCCATAAGCATAAGCACCCTGACCACACTTGCCAATCCTGTGCTTTGCCGTGATCAGTTGAGCAGTCTGGTCACTGAGATCAGTTGGGCAGTGAGCTGATTGTGATCATCTGACATTTGAGATTAAGTGTGACTTCGTGGCCTGCCTGAACTATTGCTTGATAAACAAGGTAAATTATTATGTTCACCATATTGGAGACACAAAGTACATACAAACGTGACCTCATTGTATCCCAAAACCATCCCTGTGTCCTTGAATTAACTTACCAGAAATGTGTAACTTTGTGAACATTGTGCACCCCAGTGAATCTGCCACAAAAGAGCTCCCAAACCAGAGAGTTTCCCTCAATTGATTCCACGATGTTCATCTTTGGCCGGTCTACAAATAATGATGTCTGAAAAGTTCTGGTTTGCCCGAGTCTTGTCGCCACTTCCTTTCTTTGATCGGCAATATAGAATAGATTTTCCTTGCTCCGTTGGATGATGGGGATTTGTTTATTTCCCTCTACTGTGTTCATCCAAGGCATATCATATTCAGGCAAGCATATCAAAAATACTTTCGCACATGTTTAACGGATGCGCCATGTTAAAAGATTAGAACTGATGGCTTAACTCAAAGTGAGAGCTTTGGAAATGTGAAGAAGAGGCCTTTATCCCCTGTGTGTAGCTTGTAGGAAGTGGATAGTGATATCCTCCGCGCTAAATCTTTTACTGTCACATTTGTTTGGAAGTTGGGGGGGAGGGGGGGGCTGTAAATAAATAAATGGGACATATTCTAAATCCTTTCTGTGTCAGAGGAATTAAACAAATGCAAAACGGGATCAAAGCAGCTTAGACTATTGAGACAAGTACATCTAAGAGAATGCACAAAAGGAGGGTTGTAAACGACGGATTCCTCCCCGCTAAAAACTTATCAAGTGCAAGCTCTGCGCTCAATCCATTTAAGTGAGTCCATATAACACGCCCCTATTGTATTCTTTTAATGGTCGCACAGTGACTTGTGCGGGGCTATCGTCTCTTCACAGGGATTACAGCTAAGTGCTTAAGTTGTAGTGAAACCAGGATTTACTGACAGCAAAAGAGGAGTGTGTGTGTGTGTGTGTGTGTGTGTGTGTATGTGTATGTGTGTGGAGGGGGGGTCTGAAAAAGGACCCTTACCAAAGATTTGTGTCAGGATAGCACTGTTCACTACATCTGTCTGTGACAGGGCTGCGAGATGACAACTGGTGCTCAGGACTGGAGGCGCATTCCTACACAACAACAACAACAACAAGATAGCCCAAATCTCTCTCGCTCTCTCTCTCTCTCTCTCTCTCTTGCTCTCTCGCTCTCTCTCTCTCTCTCTCCCCCCGTTTTAATTCATTTCTAGCTGTGCTGCCGCTATGAGGCTCTGCCATCCAAAGGTCTGCACCTGCAGTTTCCCATCTCCTGTTTTCATCCACTGCCAGAACATGACTCCCACAGCGCAGAGGTATACTGTACACACACACACACACACGCACACACACACACACACACGGACACACGGAGAGCCTATCAATACGGCAAGGTGTCATTTACAGCCGAAAGAATAGTTTTGAACCTTGTAACTGTACAGGTGACGCCCTGTGTGTCTGTGTCTCCCAGAAGATTCAGACCAACACACAGCAGAATTAAATTGGATTCTCTGACGTTCACCCGTAGCAGATGTGGCTAGTGGGTTCCAGCGCTGTTCAGTGGCTTGTTCTCGCCTGTGACATAACAGGTTGATGTTGTGGTATTGATGACAGAACTGCATGTGAGCCTCACAGAGAGATATAGAGAGAGGCACCGTCTCCTTGAGCTGTGTGTGTGTGTGTGTGTGTGTGTGTGTGTGTGTGTGTGCGAGCGTGTGCTTGCGTGAGTCTACTAAGCTAACAAGCTTCATGTACTGTAGGTAAACCAGGGAGCACCTGCCTCTATTGTCCCCCCACCTTCTCTCACTCACCCACAGGCACACACACACACACACACACACATGTATACACACGCATATACACGCACAACACCCAATACTGAGCAAAGATGAAGAAAGGCCAAGCCCTGCATGAGGCAATGGCCGCCTATTCAAACAGGGAATGTAAACCCTCCTGCCTTTTCTCTCACTAAGCCTTGATATGTTCCTCAAAGCCGCTCGGGCTCCATTGTGTGCGCCTCCGCCTTTTGTTGCCTTGTGTTTAAGCAGGCCGACAATCATAATGACGACGGCGATGATGGTCAGATGATGGCGATGATGGCGGCTTAAGGAGAGCCAGCTGCCAGAGAGGGCGGTTGAGAGAGGCCCGGAAAATCGTCCTGTTTACTTAAGAATGGCTCACTTTCACGTTCAAAGTGACTGCTGCTGAATGGGCCGATGTGGCGCACGTGCGCGCGTGTTCGGGCGCGCTTGTGTGCGTTTGTGTATGTGTGTGGTAAGAGGCAGTGTTTTTTGAAGGCTGCTGTTCCTCCATTCAAGTTTCTATTCACTATATAATTGACAGTGTGTTACGTGAACATTGTGTGATCATTACAGGACAATGTGGCCATTAGGCGAGTAAAAACAGGAACCGTTCAGAGATGTATTCATAACGCGCCTCAAGGTGATGTACGTTTGCGTGGCATCAACAGACAAACTGGAACAGATGGCACACGGTGTGTAAAAGTGTCTGTGAATACGCAAGCAGCGTATTACATAACCCTGTCGTCGTACTATCTTCTATTCTGATCTGAAAACTCAACATGTGATCATTTTCCTTTATGTGCGACCTCATCTGCCATCTTTTGAGCCGGATACCTGCAGCACTATTCCCTTCTCCCATCACCGCGGGCAACGCAGGATGTTGCACGGTTGTTCTACTTATGCCGCAGATGCGGTGGAGGCTCCTTGTGCAATACTCTGGCACTGCTGCAAGAGCGGGCCAAAGAGGTTAATGCACCCAGGGAGGGAGACTCAACCAGCTGTTGGCCTTCTAATGTTTAAAACCTCCTCCCTCTATTTTCTCCCTCTCTCCCTACCTCTCTCCCTCCCTCCCTCACTCTCTCCCTCCCTTCCATTCTTCCCTATCCACTCTCACTTTCAAACGAAGAAAGGCTGGGCAATAAAATGCGCTCAAATGGCAAAACATCTGCTGGGAGGGTTTCAGTGCGGCCAAGAGCGTCTTAACTCCTCGTGAGCAACAATGTGGGGCCGCTTTTCTGGGCAGCGGCGGTGGGGACTTAGCGAGCGATAAGAGGAGATAATGGCTGGATGGAGGACGCAGGGGCTGCGAATGCACAATCGTGATGTCCGCGTGGAGAAAGAGGGAGGGAAGGGGGGAAGGGGGTGGGGGGGGGGGATGGAGGAGGGGGGATGCGGGTCTGAAGAGACCAAGGCAAAGTGGTTTTGTAAACAATGCCCGGGCATTAGCATGGTAAGCTGAACATGCCTTTATTTAGATAAAGATAGGTTACATTGGGGTTGGAATGACTGCATGTCTGTGTGTGTGTGTGTGTGCGTGTTCGTGTGCGTGTGTGTGTTTGTGTCATGGCACGTATAGGAACATAATGTAAATGTGGCCATACAGCCACCAAACCAAGTTTGTGCACTAAGCAGCTTATATTATGTTCTTGTATTTCCTGAATTACAGCGTTAATCAAACTGTACCACAGGAAAGCTATTGTACAGTATGTCACAGCTACAGGAATATTTGAATGAACAGCAGTTAAAGTTCATGTGATATTTAGGAGACATTTCACAAGGTTTAGTAGAGTTATTTAGGTTTAGTTTAGCCAAATTATCGAGGCAAGTAGAAATTTCTGTAATAGTAAAAATGCTTATTTTTACAAGAGAAACAAAGCACCAGCAATAAGAAAAACAAGGGATTATGATAAAACTATACCAACAACATACAGTAGACTAAATCATGTACATTTGCATAACTATTTTAATATACAAAGATTTACATATATTTTCACACATGCAAGGTCTTCAATGAGTCATCTGAAATGATGGTGTGAGTCAATAGTAACAACCTGTCAGTCAGTTCTCTATCTGTCTTTCCTATGCAGCAACGTTGCAGCACAAAAGGGTGGCTCTAACGCTGCAGATAGCAAAGGGAAAACGCACGACCTGTGGCATTCAAACTACTGGATTAATAAATCAACAGTCAATCCCATTAGTATCTTTATTAGCAACTAAACTTCAAACGTTTACCCCGTGTTAATACATTGCATTTGGTGATTTAAAATGGCAAAACAATGTGTGTAAGATCACTGCTCCATTTGACCCTTCACACCATCTAGAGAAGTGCATAGTACCCACCCCCAAAGTCTTTTACATGTACCTCATATGGACTCCTCAGCTTGAAGGTACTGTGTACAGTACATCTATCAAAGCATCACGTACATAACCTATACCTACTGAGTGAGAAAAACAACCGCTAATAAAATGTTTTACTGCATCTCCTCCTCTAACTAAAGAATAATATTAGTGTCCACACATTTCAAGCATAGTGTCCTTTTAGTTTTGCTGCATACTATACAGTAGACTGCCATAAGCACATGCAAAGGCTCTGCACATAAAAACAATTAATGTTGTGATAAATACATCTGCTATATAACTAATATTATTACAAACATGCAGCTAAAACAAACTAGCAATTTGTGCATGTGGCTACTATGCTTGGAAATATAATACAGTTTTTACAAAATTCTAGTTTTTGCAAATACGATTATTCAACCAGGAATCTGTGCCTTGCTTGGGGACAGTGAAAGAACTGCAGAAGGTCCCATTTTAATTCTTTAACCACTTCATCCCTAGCTTTTTTTGTTTTTCAACTTTTTACTTGAGTTTTTTCTCTTTTAGTGGATCATGCAGCATGTCTATGTTGCTTTATTTTTAGCACACCTTTTTTTCATGTGTTTAACGACGGGCGCTAAAGTCCCCTTCGGCGGGTACGTTAGGGATGAACAGGTTTTAATGTACAAAGACCTTGCTGATGTCATGTAGTCTGAATGTGACAGGTCACAACAGCTGGGTTCAACAGTTCTGGAGAGAGTGAATACGCAAGAGAGCTGGAAGACTCTGTGTGTGTGTGTGTGTGTGTGTGTGTTTGTGTGTGTGTTTGTGTGTGTGCATGTGTGCATGCGTGCATGTACAGTACTGTGTGTCAGTCAAGGTGCCACTAACCCTGATAAAAGCCCTTTGACACTCAGCTGTTTAACGGTCTTTGCTCTGTTATTCATACACACGTGTGCACGGACACACACACACACACACGCACACACGCACACACACACACACACGCACACACACACACACACACAAACGCAGTAAGTGTTAGT
>JAODUH010035135.1:0-21743 GCA_027564835.1 Typhlichthys subterraneus
ATATATATATATATATATATATATGTTTTTTATATAAATATATATATATATTTATATATATATTAATATATTAGTTTGAAAGCATTATTAATATTAATAAAGAAGTAAAATTACTTGAGAGAAAAATTATTAAAAATATGAATGTATTATAAGAACTTATCTCATTATTTAAAACACAGGAAAAAGGTTATATTAAATGAAGCTTTTATTACCTGTTTATTCATATTGACCCACTCAGTAATCTCTCCCACACGCAAACATCAGGGCATCAAACTTCTATTAAAAAGTAAAGAGGCAACTTTGCCAAACCAAGAAACCATATAAATAAATGATTTTATTTCTGGGATATGATCTGAGGAGTTAGATTATAATGATAAACCCACATGCTAAATACTAATCATATATGCCAATATTGCATCAATAATAATATTGGCGGGTTTGGGTTTATTTGAGTATTTAATAAATAATCACAATGGCAAATGGGAGTCAGTACAGTCCCACTCTGAACATGACTGCCTTTTTTCTTTTCGTTATTAAACTAAAACCGACTGCAATAACTATGTGTTTCATTTTCTGCACATATACAAACATGTTTACAACAGAACTATTCATTCTGCAATTGCAGATTCAAACATCTGCTCTTGTTCAAAGTGTTGCATTAAAGAAATATTAAAGCATGACAGACTTCAAGTTTTCCAAATATTAGTTTTATTACAGAAACAGATTATAAAAAGAACCTCATTTAAACTCATTACACAACAAGTATATTTTGTTCATACTGCATCTCAACCCAATTTTTCGCAATGAATCTATATTATGTATTATTAAAGACCAAATATTAGATTATAGCATGAATACATGCCCACAGGCCTAAAATGAAGGATTTATTTGGATGGATCATGAATCAACTTAATGTAAAAAACAGTCACTGTCTATACCTGTATTTCTGCATCCAAGAGGCTGGAGGTAAGGGGTACAGAGTCCAGTCTGATACCAGTCACTCCAATGTCTGAGATGACCGGGGAGGCACTGGGTGTCCTCATTGTGAGCGAAGACATGGATGGGGAGAAACTGGGGGTCATGGCTGAGGGGGTGAGTCCTGTGTCCCTAGCCAAGGGAGAATAGGCGTATTTGGGGTAAGTGGGCTTCTTGCCCAGGGTGGGCATGTGTCCTGGCATGCGGGGAACTGTCCGGATGCCAGGCTGTGCCACGCCTGTTATGAGCGGCGGTGGGTGCATGAGGCAGCTCATGTCAGCTGCCAAAGCCCCACGGCCACCCTGGAGCTCCTCATCTGGAAGCATTCCTATTTCACTGAAGACAGAGGCCAGAGGTTGGAAGAGGGGCTCCCAGTCCACAAGGTAATCCCAGCTATAACTGCCTTGGACCTGCTCCTCTGGGCCCACCAGGGAGGACAGAGAGCCAAAGGAGGCATGGTTCTCAGACAGAGGAATGTACCCTCTCATCCTCATGCTCTCCTCCAGGTCCCTCACTCTAACCACACCGGGGAGAAGGCCTTCTCCTCCTCCCTCCTCCTTGAAATGGTAAAGGCTTTCTGCACTGGCCATTGCTGAAATGACACCTGCACCGGCAATGGCAGCCTGCTCTGGCTCTAACTCAACAGAGTGGCACGAAACATCATCCCTGTCTGGAAAAGCATATTCTGGCACTTGAGAGGATTGTTCGATTTGCAGGAATGAGGCTCTTTTGTGGCAAGGGTACGCATTAATCCATTTGATCTCCTGATCTTCTGCAGTCTCACCTTCTGCTGATCCACGGCCACTCGAGTCAGAGTGCCTGTATGGGCTTGAAATGGCCTCCTTTTCCAATGCACTGCTGGGATGTTTAAAGTCCTGCAGCCGGACTGCATTAGGCAAATTACCGCTCATTCTCCCGAAGGAGCCTGTGCCATTATTTAAGTTGGCAGCAATAGAGGCCGCCTTCTTGATTGCAGCTTCTTTGAGCTTGTACCGAAAAACTAGAGCCACAAGAATAATGAGGAAAAGGAGGAAGATGAATAATGACGTGCACAGGCTCAGTATCTGAACATTGAAGGGCACCCCGATGAGCGCCTCGGCCGAGCTGGAGATGTCAATGGAGACCTGGCAGATGGCGGTTTTGGAGTCCTGTCTGGGACTGCCCGCGGAAACGGTTAGCTCCACTACGTCCTCCCTGGATCGACCGCCGCGCATGCGATAAACCGGCCCTAGCACAACAATGGCGCCTATTGTTTTATTGACGGCGAAGAACAGCGAGGGGCTGACCAGGGAGTACTCCACCAGCCCGTCCACCCCTCCGTCGTGGTCCATGGCCATCACGTAGCCAACCGCCTGTCCTGGATGGGTGTTATCGGGCAGCAGGAAGCGGTAGTGCCTTTGAGTGAAGACGGGGCTGAACTCGTCCACTCCCTTGACGGTCACCTGAACTCTAACCGCGGCCGCCTTGTCACCTTTGTCCCTGGCCTCGACCGTGAAGCAGAAGTCCCGCTCGCGTTCGTAGTCGAATGTCTGCTGCGTGTGGATGTCGCCCGTCAGAGGGTCAATGGCAAAGGCCTCCTTCTTTTCGGGGCTTCCACTGCCGTAGTCCATGAAGCAGGAGGAGACGATGGAGTAGGTGAGCTGGCCGTAGGTCCCTGAGTCACGATCAATGGCGCGGACGGAGCAGGTGGGCGTGAATGCTGGGAGGTTCTCCAACACCGAACAGTTGACTATAGGGAACATGAAGTATGGACTATTGTCATTCTCATCCAGCACGGTGATGAACACCACCGCAAAGGCAACGTTGCTTTGTTCAGAAGACTGACCGCCATCGCACACCCGGACTGTTAGGATATACTTTGCGTCTTCCTCATAGTCGAGAGTGCGACTGACCACCAACAGGCCGGAGATAGGGTCCAGATTAAGGTGACCTTTGCTGTTTCCCGAGATTATGTCATATCGTAGGAGGCCATTGGTTCCCAGATCGGGGTCGTGAGCGCTGACCTGGACGAGCCCGGTGCCCACTAAGCTATTTTCACTCACCTGGGTGTGGTACTCCATGCTTGTGAACACGGGGGCATTGTCATTGATGTCAGTCACAGTTACCGTGACAACTGTGGAGCTATTCATTGGGGGCGTCCCTCGGTCGGTCACCATCACCGTCAAGGCGTACGTGTCTGTGGTCTCCCGGTCTAAAGTCTTACACAAAACAAGCTTTCCTATTCTCCTCTGTTGGTTTTCGATGTAAGCCACATTCACCTCTAGTGAGAACTGCTTCTTCACATTTCCCCCGGTGAAGCCATAGTCCAGCTGTGTGTTTTCGGGGCCCCAGTCACGGTCCTCTGCATAGAGGGTCAGCAGGGTGGTCCCTGTAGGGGTGTCCTCTGGGACACTGAGGGTATAGCTGTCCTGCTGGAAGACGGGTGCATTGTCATTTGTGTCCATAATCAGCACATCTATGGAGGTGATAGTGGAGTGCACAGGGTCTCCTCCGTCTCTGGCTTCAACCAACAGCTGGATCGGGTTGCTGTTAGCGATGCCCTTTAGGGGCTTGTTGGTGAACACAGACCCTATAAAAAACATAAAAAGATATGTTGCTTTCCATACATTTTGTAATCAATCATTTTGTAATGCAATCATGTGATGCATTGTAGCCCGTTTCTACATCCCATTTTGTTATTTAATCCAAATTCCCAGCTGGTCTTACTAAAACTGTACAGCAACCCAGTCCCCTGTTTCACAACACAGGGGACTGGGTTGCTTTTCAGCTTTAATGTGGCAGGCACTAAACAAAGCAGCAACAACAGCAACATTCAATACACAATATGGATGTACATTCTACTTTCCAGTTGTGCCCCTCGCCACAGAATGTGGTGAACACATTACTCAGATATTACACTGTGGGCTTTGGGAATTAATTTGCAGGCTACAAATCACAATTGACTGGAAAAGACATTCTGGCAGGTTTTATCATGTGCAAACCGTAGTCCAGACGGTTGGATTTGGATGGTGTTTTTTCGGGAAGAAAATCCCTTTTAAATTGAGATAATAATGGAGGCATGACTCCCTGGTGCTCTGCATCCATGACCTCTAATTGACTGTCATTTTCACTCAATCTCCTCTTTTCTCTCACTCCCTGTTCACAATAGCTCTTTGTCCAAACTTGTAAATGTACAGTACAATGGAGAAGTACTGGCACCATTATTACTTTGGATAACGTCTGACTGCATGCAGAGCTTCTTCAGGGCAGAATCTCTTGGCATATACTCCTTCACTGGCATGAACCATAAAAGCTCTGCTCTGACCAAATAATATTTTGTTTAATGGAGTGAATAGAAAAGATAAATATGAAAATCGGCCTGCCAGACAGTTATAAGACATGAACCTTGTAAAGCGTTCAGTCGTACTGTAGCTTTAAAACGTTTTCGACCTTCAACTGGATGATATGAGCAAATGAAGTAGAACACATTTATACGTCAGTGCATGGATGTTTTCTAGTTTTCAGGTCAGGATTTACAGATTTAGCTGGATTCTAGAGAACTTCGCCCTTGGATAATGCCAAACAGATCGGTCTCACTCAATAATAACTATTTTATTGGTGTTATTACAACATGCTAACACTAATCAAACTTCAGTGGTCAGTGCTTTGAACTGGTCTCACCGTTGTCTGGTTGGATGTGAAAACCCTGCAATGGAGATGACAGCAGTCTGTAAGAGACCTGGCCATTGAGACCAGAATCTCTATCAGTAGCTGACACAGACAGGACAAAACAGTTGGCTGGGGTTAGCTCTGACAGTTCCACCTAAGAGATGAAACAAATGGTAGCAACAATCCAGTACTTTTAGTGTAGATTCAGTGAATTGTATTTTATGTTGTTCATGCCTACAAGGCAATCCCTTTTGTAGGGACTGTGATTGCATCAAATAATTCTATAATATTTAAATAAATATTTATATAAAAACATTGAAAGCATGTTAATATAGAGTAATCTCAGAATGGCAAACTATCAACCGTGTATTCATATACAGTATGTCATGAATAGGCTTCTTGTCACAAAGGTGAATCATATCGTATCGTACCTGGTAGGAGATCTGTGTGAAGACTGGGGCATTGTCATTCACATCCAGCACTTGAACTTTGACCTCCCCCGTGGTCATGTGAAGGGAGTCTGACGCCCACACAGTCAGAGTGTGCTCCGGCTGATCCTCGTGGTCCAGGGCTTGCTTTAGGGCTATAACGCCGGTGTATGGATCCATAGCAAAGGAACCGGCGGTGCTGCTGTTGTCTGCAAAGCTGTATGTTATGGCGGAGATGAGGTCTACATCGTTAGCAACCACCTGGGTGACCATAGAACCTGCTGGAAGATCTACAATGCAACACAATTCACAGTGTCAGTGTGAAATATTACTGTATTATAGGATTATTGTAATGTCGTGTAATTATATATATCTTTTATTATTATTTATTTATTTATTTATATTTATTTATTTATTATTTATTATTATTATTTAATTATATATATCGATATATATATATATATCGTGTATTTATATCTAGTTATGTAATTATAAGTCTTCACACAGATCTCCTACCAGGTACGATACGATATGATTTAACGTTGTGACAAGAAGCCTACTCATGACACACGGTACACGAATACACTGTTGACAGTTTGCCATTCTGAGATTAATCTATAATAATATGCTTTCAATGTTTTTATATAAATATTTATTTAAATATTAAAGAGTTATTTGATACAATCACAGTATAGCAGTGTAGTAATAGTATAATCAATTCAGAGGCATACTGGTACTGTGATTACACTTCCAGACAGCAAAAACGGATGCTCAGAAGAGACGATGATAAGCAAGCTCTTACTCTCTGCTATGACCACGGGCTCCATGGGGGGGATCGCAGGGCTGTTGTCATTCACATCAACCACATGCACCCTGACAGTCGTGGTGCCACTGAGCGGAGGGCTCCCCCTATCTGTTGCCTGCAGCACCAGTCTGCCCCATGGGAAAACAAAGTCACGCTTCAAACAACACTGCATACAGTACATACACGCGTGATCTCAGTCTGAAAGACGGCTTACTTGTATGCGGCGGTAATCTCGCGGTCCAGCAAAAGGTTGGTGGCGAGGATCCCACGCACCGAGTCCAAGATGAGTGCATCGCTATGGTTACCAGACACGATGGAGTACTCAACCTGGCCATTCACACCGCTATCGGCATCAGAGGCAAACACCTGCCACCGAAACGGAAAAACTATGTGAATAAGTACAGTACACTACTCAGATTACAAAGCATTATGGATTAGTATTCAAATGCTATGATTCATATCCCATAGCTTTGAAAGGCCCACGTACAGTACCTGCATGATGTACGTGTTGTGTGTTTGGCCCTCCCAGACAGATGTTCTGTAGTAGCCATGTTCAAACACGGGAGCGTTGTCGTTGACATCCAGGACGCTGATGGAGACCCTGCAATGAGCCGTCTCCACGCCATTGTCAGCCAGAACCACTAGCTGGACCTGGCGGCTCTCCTCGAAGTCCAGGGACTCCTGTTCCTGCACCCTGATCTCACCTGGCGCCCAGTGGCGGGAAGAGGATGTGTCATGCATCAGACAGAGGCCTTATGTTAACAGCTCTGTAGATGTTAGCGAATAAAGTATATACATATTGCATGATAATATTATTATTATTATTATTATGGCATATTGGATTGGTGTGTAGCATTGTGTGTTTGAATAATAATGTTTTTAATTAAGGAATGTGCATTTGAAATGTGTGTGGGGGGGGAATAGATTCTCAGACTATAATGGAATCAGGCTGGCAAAAGACAACTCCAACAAATTGTCTGGATGCGTTTGTTGAAGGCGTAGCGTAATCAAAACAACACAAAAGCAATATTGGACAATATCCAATGCACTATTAATTAGACTTTATTTCTGCAAACTGCCAGTAACAACTTCAGATGGACTGATGTGCCTTTTGACGAACCGCTTGTAATATTATTTTTAGTATTGCTGCAAACTGATTCCATAATGTTCTTACCAGTGTGTTGGTTAATGGAAAAAATCCCATCTTGGTTGCCACTAAAAATGCTGTACATTATCTTCTGTCCATCTTGACCAAAGGCTTCAACATTTGCAACCCACGTACCTTCACAGAAAAAGCACTAAACAGCATAAATACCCTGCCAAGCTACGAGTGCTAACCAGTAACGGTGACATAACCAAATATTACCAGCTCTGCTCTTCTCAGTGACCGTAGCATTGTAGACCTTGTTGGTGAACTGCAGTCTGTCCTGTTCTCCCTTCAGATGGATGAACACCAGGCAGATGGAGGACAGAGCAGGCGTCCCCTGGTCCTCCACCAGGACCTTCAGCTGCCTCCTGGAGAACCCCGCTGCCAGGGGCCTCCTCAACAAGATGTCCCCCGACGTATGATTCACGGAGAACAACCCGTCTTCCTCCGATAGGCGAAACGTCACCGTTCCGTTCTCGCCGTGGTCGCTGTCCGTCGCCGTCACCGCGGCGACCTTGGCGTTCTCCCGCGTCCTCGCGGTGACCCAGGCGTTGACGGGATTCTGGCTGCAGGTGGGTGTGTTGTCGTTGACGTCGTCCACCTCCACGGTCACAGTGACGATGGAGCTCCGTGGGCCCGTGGCGCAGCCGTCAACGGCCAGCGCTCTCAGGCTGTAGCGGGCCCTGCTCTCCCTGTCCAGGACACGGGTGGTGCGGACCACGCCCGTGGAGTGGTCCAGCCAGAACGCCCCCTGGCTGCCGTCCTCCGCCAGCGCGTAGCTCACCTCCCCGTTGGGGCCCTTGTCGGGGTCCAGGGCGGCCAGACGCAGCACCTGGGTGTCCGCGGGGAGCCCCTCGCCGATGGAAGCGAAGTAGCTGTTGTGGACAAAGGAGGGGGCGTTGTCGTTGTCGTCCAGGAGCTCCAGCCGGAGCAGGGTGGTGGAGCTGAGGGGTGCGGGACCTCCATCGCTGGCCTGGAGGGTCAGCGTGTAGCTCTCCCTCTCCTCCCGGTCCAGGGCGTCCGTGGTGCTGACGGCGCCCGTCTGGTGATCGATGGTGAAGCACCCCCTGTAGTCCTCCCCTGGAGGAGAAGCGGGCGAGGTCAGAGATCAGCCCTGTGGCGCTGTGGACAACTCACTGAGAGTTAGGCTCAGGCTGCTCACCGAGGATGGAGTAGTGGATGGTGCTGTTTTCGCCCTGGTCCGGGTCGGAGGCCTGCGCTGTGTGCACCACCCCGGGGGGAAGGTTCTCCGGCAGGCTGATGTGGACCGAGGACTGCATGAAGTCTGGAGGGTTGTCGTTGATGTCCAGCACGGAGCACAGCACCGTGGCTGTGGCGGAGAGAGGCCGTGCGCCGCTGTCACGGCCCTGGACTGAGGGGGAAGGGAGGGGGGGGGGCAGCCAGGTAGGGAAGCACAGGTTAAAGTATGTGTATATGACTTTCTGCCACTAGGTGTCATACTAGAGCACCAGCATCTCAGACCAAAACAAATGCTTTGCGGGCCACAGACACACACACACACGCACACACAAACACATACACTAACTTGCATGTGCGGTCGACCCGGATATGAAGACAAAGAACAGAGGATTTGTGATTACAACACACATATGGAGTGGTGAAAATATGTGTTTGTTTGCTGCTATAGTAATGTTTAAAATATCAAATATGTTTAAGTGGCTTCACTCCTCTCTACTCCTCCCCCTACAGAGTGTTACATTGATCACTACTCCCTGTAGATACACTGCCTTACACAGACAGTTAGGTTTCACAATAAAAGCGCTAGGTACTAGCCTGGCTCTGGCTATTGCTCTCAGATCTATTGGCTGAAATTATAGTCTGGATACCCTGATCGCTTTAGTGTACGCTCAGCCACTCGGATGATGGTCCAATCGGCGACCAGTGGGAGTGGCTAAGTGCAATGATGTAGACGTCCTGTGAAGAAGCGTTTGTTTCAAAATGGTGGTAGAGCTAGATGAAGCGGTACGAACAGTTGGTTAAAGGCTGTCAAAATTAACCAGAGATCTAAGCCCAGTGAGAGGCTTCCCAGTGAAACCTTTCCCAATGTCCAGACCCTATTAATGCCTGGTTAAACCAGGCTAGGTAGGTACAGGTCTTGAGGCCAGTCCCCCAACATTAATAGTTTAACTTAGAGTGTCTGATCATTTACACATAAAGAGCAGCAAGAAAGCTGCTTTTGGACATCTAAACTTCTGGGCTACAGAATTGTGGCACATATTTCTTACAGCTTCAATTCAATATGGGATACTTTACAGTATTTTAGTTTCAGTTCACATGGTATATAGATATTACTTACTGTTTTTCCCCAACGATTTTCTCTCCTTTAAACCAATGAAAGTGAATGTTGGTATAGTTGGTATATCTTACACTTTTTTTTTTAAAGGTAATGACAAAGAATTTAGAGATGTATAACTGTCGATATAGCTATACTTCAATGATTTCTTTACAATGAACATCTTGACAATGATTTCTTTAGTGTTCATCTGTAGCCATAGAAAAGTGGCCTGACATATTTTTGTATTTCACAATAACCTTTATGGGTTTCTGGCACAGTTGGCAGAGGCCATTGTTGCTTTCCTGTTATTATATTTCCTTATTAGATTAAACTGTTCATATTACCCCCGACTGCAGAAATATCCTGATACAGACATCTGAAAGCAGTTCATCTCTCAATATTGCAGAATACTTTGAATGCAATTACATGCCCATGAGGGGAAAAACAAACAGTGGAAAAGACCTAGCATGGCCTGTAGTAGTTAGCTATACCATGGCCCCTTAAAATGTCCACCGTTTCCTCGACATAAATCAATCTTGCGAATAACGTTGCATTCACTGAGAGGTTAGACCTTAAATGCTTTATGACTTTGGCTGTGAAGCATGGCGAGGGGGTATATACTGTAGAAGGACACAGAGCAACGTAGTGAATGAGTAATGAGAAAGCCCATTGCACCCATTGAGTAGCGAGAAACGACAGAAAGTCTACATTATGTTTATTTTTTTCTATATTATATTTTATAGGACCCTGAGATGGAAAGATGTGACCGGCCAAATAAACCTGCACACGTGTGTGCGCAAAGCAATGCTAGTTTTTTTCTTTCTTTCTCAAATATAGCGGCGCACATTTAACAGACAGTTTCCCTCTACTGCTTCCCTATGGGTAAAAAGTCAAATAGTAAAAATAAATGTGCTCTATTTCTCAGTTGCATTAGTGCATTTGTAACCACATAATGTGTGTGCATATGTGGCTCCCTGTGGATATGTAGTGTATGTGCGTGTGATGAGTCGTATTTCCAGTTCCGTATTAAGTTAGGCCAGTGTGGCCTCCTGTAATACCTCTGAGAGTGAAGTGTTGGCATTGCTCTCGGTCCAGGGAGACGACAGTGCTGATCAGGCCAGTGTGAGGGTTGATGCTGAACAGCTCGTACCCTGGGCCTGGCAGTAAACTGTACCACACTGCAGCATTCTCCCCTGTAGGAGAAGTCAGGAGAAAGATGGTTTAAGGTGCAGTCAGGGATGCAGGAGAAAGAAAACACATCTCCCTTCAGTGCCATAGAGTGCTGCCTCAGAAGCTCCAGCCCCCCACCCCCCACACTGGACACTGGCCTGAAGATCGAGCACTGGACCAACTGTCACATTGAGGAGCAGTGCGACTCCACGCCTTGCGCTGAAAAGTTAAGAGTATTTTAACTTTTATGCGTGTCTAAAAAAACGCCACAAAAAAAAAAAAAAAAACGCAAAGCGCGGCACCAGAAAGAAGCGCATTCCAGTACCATAGGAAAACAATGATTTAGCTGGGGACGCATTTCTAGCAACGCGTCTCTGTGTGATCGGGGCAATAGGCAACTTTTGAGTTGTTGTGGTGACACTGAAGGCCCAGTGTCGAGGGTCACGGTTCATTACTGAGTTTTACCCATGTGCCTGAAACCAGTGTTGCTAGTGTCATTTTGATTTGAAAGCTGAGGGAGCGCCATCAGAAAGATTGGAAACAGAGAGGGTCAAACGCACACTTACACATTTGATTTTTTGAAGGGGTGGGCTTACTTTCACAATACTACTGTATTGCCTATTATTTCCCTTTGGGGGAGTTAATGGGTATTTTGAGCATATTACATTAAAGGTATAGTCGGCTATTGCAAGCTATTTGTAAGCTAATACACCTTTTGTCAAATTCACCAAATATCTCCTTGCATTTTGCTATTTTACTGTTCTCTGTGAAAAAAAAGAATCTGACACTTCTACACAGCCCTGGCTCTGTAAATAGGAACATAAACAGAGTGGCGAACACTGCCCACATCAACCAAGCGTAGTACCGTAGTGCTACACTTTGTGTTTCAATGAATGACTTACCCTGCCTTTAATTCTCAAGTACCTACAAAACGATATTTCTGTAGCATACAGCTATGTGCAGTGCACAGTTGTGTTTTAAAGTTTTGTGAGATCCTTTATGGAATAACATAAACATTGTAGGAAAATGAAATGTGTGTAACTGCTAGGCAATGTACAAACACTTGCCTAAAATACACAACTTTCATCAAAGCCAGTAATGTTCTTGTTTACGTGAATGTGCTGACGCTAAAATAATCTGGCATCACTGCATTTAATCTCAGCATTTAAAGGACCATTAATAAAGCATGAAACCCTCTCCTCCCAGGTCTCCGTTTAGCAGCTCATTAGGTCAGTCCATGTTTATAGCCCCGTCAATTTTGGAAAGGCCTTATCTGATTTGTGAATTCAAAGCAGGGCAGCGGGTATAAATCAATCTAGATATCATCTGTCACCTCTATAAGACGTTGTGGTTAAAGGCCCTGGCTAGCCTTTATGAGTCCCTGTGCTGCGTGCTAATTCAAGGCCAGGTTTTAAACTCTTCTAGTCCAATCCGGTCCCACATCCATACCCCCCCTCCCCCCAGCTAACCTCAGATGCAGTTCATCTCTCTTGGATATATACCGGTACTGTATAGGGCCTGCATGCCAACCATATGCTTTTCCGCTGCTATTCCTCTTCGAACGTCACGGAACACACACTCAATTATGTGTACATTTGTTTGTGGTGGTTGTGGGAGGTTTGTAATGCCACATCACACACACACGGATCAGACACAACCACTCTCACATACACACATGCACTCCCTCCCTCACACACACACACACACACACACACACACACACACACCGCGGTGTGATGAAACTAACCATTAACCAGCGGCGGTAACAGGACTCTGCATGTGGTATACATCAGCTGACCTTCACTGCACCTCTGCAGCAAATGACAGAAGTGCAAGTGAAATCTGTTGGCTGGCAGCTACAGTGGACAATAAACAGGGGCACATCATTCAGGGATGTAGACTAGTGCCAGAGCCCTGAGGGGTTCAAATGTTTGGCTGGGATGAAAGTGGGGGGAGGTGGTATTAATGTTAGGGTTCTTAACTGAAAAAAGGAAGAAATGTCCCAATTGTGTTCTTGTTAAAGATTAAATAAGCAGTCAAACAGCATTGTATGGACTTCATACTGCCACCTAGTGTTGATGCACCGGTCAGATGCAGCTGATTTGTAATAGTCTAGCAGAGCCAGCCTTAACTCACGTAAAGTATGGCACACAGCGCTGGCTAACTGCATCAAGAGCCGCCTACTTGACAGGAGATGCATTTTGATTGACACGCACATCAACCAACTAACTCAATGACACAGTCGGACATTAAACTTATACAGAGGAATTTGTTGAGAAGCTACACGCAGAGAAGCAACACGCCTCTGGCTGTTTTCAGGTATTGTTTGTGCTTAAAATAAATGTAACAACTGAAATTTGTAAATAAATAAATTAGGCCACTATTGCACTAGCGTCGCACCGGAAATACAGATGCAGACTTCGTGAGTGACAATGCTAATAACCAATGAAAATCTACTTCTCAATTTCAGAATGTGCTGTCGAGTTTACAGGGTTTGCTGTATCAGACGTTCAGCAGAGTTGTTTATGTCGTATGTATTTCGTACGTAGTGCTAATGGACAGAAGAGGCTGAGATTAGATTTTTAATGACGATTTAACATTAGCACTAGAGACTTTGTCGGCTTTGTAGTGACGTTCATGGAGGTGAAGAAAAACCTGGTGGTTTCCAGAGTCCACTGCATACTGGTTTGTCCTTGACAATCAAGATCAGTATGTGGACTTGTTAGGAATGTATATTTTTATAGAGAAACAATGTCTATTTTCACCCCTGCTTCACCATTTGTCTGTTTATATTGAGGCAAAAAATATAGAGTTGCTATACAGTCGAGGGTTAAGGCAAAGGTAAATGTTGCTTTAAGTGAATAATGCAAAACAGCTTATGCTGGTTCCTAAGGAAAGTCCAGTAAGCTGCATCAGGCCAGTTGTCACACTCATTGATATCAAAAAGATAACTCAAAGAAACTGGATACAAGAACAACTTAACCCAGGCACCAAACAATGGCTATATTTACAGAGTGTCATTGTGAAAGCAGAAGTGATAATCAAATAAGACGGGTGAAAGAGCTCTTCGAGCATGCCCCGGGTTCCAGACGGGACGGTTGGAAGAGCCAGATGAAAACACAGGCCTATTAGCACAGATGGTTTAGATTATCCAAATCATCACAAAAAAGAACCTTTCAAATATCCCGCAGGAGTCGGGCGCTTGCTGTTCTTGGACAATTCTCACCACTAAGAATGTTGGGATAGAAACACTGTACTAGGCGCCTCTACCCCCAGGTGCCAACGGTATTTGAGTGGGGCTCAAAGTGTCAACATACGGAGCATAAATGGGATTTGGGAGGTCCTGTGCCATGTGTTAAAATAAAACAGGATTTGTGAATGTGATTATAGGTTTCAGGCAAATGTAATTTGGTGTGATGTACAGCTAAACTACCACACGACAGAATCAACAAACGGTAAACGGCCGAGCGGGAAGTAGATGCTAATGGACTGCATCAAATAATAGGTTAGCCTTGTGTTATTCTGCCACCTGAGTTGAACTGAAGCTGTAAGGGAGAGGCCTAAGCTACATATATACTGTATATTACTAGTTATTCAACAACCCTGCAGAATACAAAATATGCTTCTTTACAATTCTACACATTATTTGTCATTGATTTCTGAAACTGCTGTGACAAGAATGAACACCCTGTTCTGTTTTTCCAGGTTTACTAACACAGCTTTCAGACATACTAGTGCTGCCATCTAGGGATTGTAAATGCACATTGCTTCAAGGGTCCTGTCTTAACACCACAGTAGATGTGTCACACACACCTACATAAGCCAGTATGTATTACTGCCGTCACCTGTGTCTTGATCTGTGGCTGAGACCTGGACCACCGGCTCCCTGCTCTCTCTGTTCTCCGTCACGCTGGCACTGTAGACGGGCTGCTGGAAGACGGGCGCGTGGTCGTTAACGTCCCTCACCTCCACCGTCAGGCTCTGGGTGGAGGAGAGGCGGGGCAGGCCGTGGTCCACGGCCCGGACAGTGAGGCGGTAGGAGGACTGCACCTCGTGGTCCAGGGGAGCGCACACACGCAGGAGTCCTACAGAAGATTAAGAAGTTAGACAACTGGCCAGAAGGGGGAACCATTTACCCATCTAGATGAAAGAAATTATTAAATGGCATGTGGAGAAAAAACTAAATGAACAACTTAATTAGGAAGTGCAGAAAAACTGAAAAGAGATTGCTTTATTACCCATAAAATATAACAAATACATTATGTTTTTTTCTTGATCAGCTTGATCAGATAAACGTTACCCAACTGCCACTGTTCATCCTCAGTCAGTGCATCGGTATAACCTACCTGTCTTCTCATTCAGAGTGAAGCGTCCTGCCTGGTTACCGGCCACTATGGTGTAGGACAGCAGGCTGTTGTGGCCCAGGTCTCCATCTACGGCCACCAGGCGATGCAGAAGGTGCCCCACCTCTGCATCCTCCTCCACCTGGACTCTGTCAGGAGACACCAGCACCGGACGATTGTCGTTCACATCCAGCAGGAAGACTTGCGCTGTCACCGACGTCCGCTTACTGCCCTCCCCCGCCTGGTCACCGGCGGTGACCGTGAAAGCAAAGCTGGGCGTGGTCTCGCGGTCCAGGGGTGCGGCGACGCTCAGTCTTCCTGTGTTAGGGTCCAGTTGGAAGGGGAAGGGTGACGCGGAGGGCGTTGGCTCCAGGTCCGGGCTCAGGGAGTAGCGCAGGCGGCTGTTGGCCAGGCTCCCGTCGGCGTCCTTGGCGTGGAACGCAAACGCCAGCGTTCCCACGGGGACGTCCTCCCTCAGGCCGAACGTCACCAGCTTATCGGGGAACCAGGGCGTGTGGTCGTTGACGTCCTCCACCAGCACGGTGACCAGCACCGTGGCGTTGGTCGCCGGGGCGAGCCCCGCCGCGTCCTCAGCGCGTATCACCAGGAAGTAGCGCGTGGTAGACTCGTAGTCCAGCGGCTGGTTCACGTACAGGTCGCCGGTGGCGCTGTCGATGCCAAAGTAAACGCTGCCATCTCCCTCAGCTATGGCGTAATGGAATCTCCCACTGTTGGACACGCCGGCTGAGCCAATCACAGTGGCGGGTTTGGTGTCCTCCTTCACGGAGAAGCGCCTAACAATCTGGCGTGCAGAGCTGCCAAACATGGAGTCCCCTCCATGGACCTACAGGTTAAGTAGTATTAATAATCTTTGAGAGTATGACCTCTGACCTATGATTTACTGAGCACAGGAGTACCAGGAAGGTGAATAAGAAATAATAATACTAACTAAAAACATTCATTAAATTCATTACATTTTAAGAAACAATAACAAACAAAACTAAGTTTGCTGTTTGCAGCAACATTATAGTAGTAAGTAGCCTACAATGTACTGTAAATTCTGTAAGATGTTGCTTCGCTAAGCCTGTGTAGTGTGGCCAGCTGATAAATGAATTGCAATATTTAACGTTATATTAAATAATATTTCAACAGACTACAGACACATTCTATCAATTCATATGAATAGAAAGGTTTACGTCTATTTTACGCATTAATGTAGGTGCTTTATATAATAATTTAAACGTTACTATAGCAGCAAATTACTATTTTCTATGTAAAGATATAGTGGAGTAAATGCATCCTGCACAGGGAGTGTGTGGCCCAAAAAGTAATTTTTTTAATCTGAAATGCTGGGGCGCTTCGAGTGACATCTAGTGGAAGAAAGTCATATAGAATTATCCAAACAGTAATTTCCCACTCAAGAGACATCCCCAGTTTATTAGTAGATCTACCTGTATATGAATTATTGCAGTCTCTTCTAGATCTCCACTGTCCTTAGCAACTACTTTCAGGTTGTAGCAGGTTTCAATGTTCTGGGGAAGGAGTGCGGTTGTTCGGATGTCTCCACTCTGCATATCAACCTCAAAGTATCCAAGGCCATCATCTTTGACACCAAATAAGAGAAAGGTCAGGTCAAGTCATGTAGGAACTGTGCAGACATACCACATAATACTGTATGCAACACTAAGGGAATTAAAATAACTGAAAGTAATTTAAATGTGAGGAATTAACAAAATATGAATAAAATACACTTAAAAAATGTGTTGACAAACCAAACCCATCAATAATATATTCAAAACTGAAGCTTAACAATGAGAAAGTGTTACTGAAACAAAAGTAGAATAGCCTTGTTTTCAACTGACCTGTGATTAGGGAGAAGCTAACTGATCCATTTTCTCCTGCATCAAGGTCTTTAGCAAACATGGTTGTCACTAAGGATCCTTCTGGCAGGCCAGACCACATCTGAAACAAAATATTATACAACATTTCTTATGATATTTGTACTTTCAAGTTTAGTATTCTCCTTAGTTTAAATCAGTGACACTTATTCTGCACCTTTATGGAGACTTCGTATTAAACGGTCTGTATCACTATCAGTGTTGGGCAAGTTACTCAGGAATTGTAATATGTAATATTGTAATAAATGTTTGTTACTTACTACTCCTTCAAAAAGTAATAACATTACTTTATTTATTACTGAGTATTAAAAGTAATTTGTTATATTACTAGTTACATTTCTATATTACTTTCTAAAACCACTTGTGCCCCTTCTGAAAAATGACACCTTGTGTAGCCAGCTCATTTTAGAATTGAATCCTCTTTATTGGAACAATAATGAACCTTAGGAGTCAACAATCAGCCAAAGTGAAACCATTGCAGCCTCTTAAACCAGATGATTGACAGGTCTGTTCAATTAGCCTAGGCTAGGACCAGAAATCTCGTTCTTGTAACACAGTAACTATTAGTTGCTGTTTTGGAAATAGTAATTAGTTACACTACTAGTTACTGAAAAAGTAATAATATTACAGTAACTAGTTACTAGTAAGTAGTCACTGCCCAACACTGATCACTATACAAAAACACACCATTTCTTAGCTCTTTATGTCTAATACTGACATTTCCAACTGTCTATTTTGGTTCTATCTCATTTAATGATTTGTTTTTGGCACTAATACAGATCCACAATCGACACACAGACTGAAAGTAACAACAACTACCTGAACATTAAGATCCTTGGTGGCGGGCAGGTGTGTGAACTGCGGGGGGTTGTCGTTGCTATCGGTGACCAGGATGTGAACCGTGGCGGTGGCGTTGAGACGTGGGTGGCCCTGGTCTGTTACCATCAACCTCAGGATGTGCTGGGCGTGCTGCTCCCTGTCTAGCGCCACCCAGTTAATGATCTCCCCTAGGTGCGGAGGAGGGGGGGAGAAGGGCGCCGTGTGCATTACTGAAGGTTTCATTCTGCTGTGGAGGCTGCTTGCCTGCTCGCTAGCAGGTACAGACAGATTTCATGTGACATATTCCTGACAGTTCGGCCATTAATAAGGCATAGACAGGTTCTTCATAATTTGAAGACATTATGTTAGCTATACATCTATTAAGGACCATTTCCACAGACGTGTCATAGTAGAGTAAAACACAGTTAACACAGCAAAACATGTCTTAGACAAATAAATGATACAATATACAAATACAGTATTAAATTCTTATGGCTGTATTTTAATAATCTAAGTAGCTTTGAGACAGGTGTAATATAGGGTGCTTAATGTGCTTGTTTTGAGATTGAGAACTGACAAGATGGTATAACCATTTTACTTACCTCATTTAAAAGATTCTTATCAAGTAAAATGTTCATACTCTGGTGGCATCCAACGTATTATTATTAGAGTGAGTATACTTTGCTTACCTATTCATTAATAATTAGGCTGCTTGAGACCTGAATCAAACAGGTCCTACCCTACTGTATATGACACGTCTGTGAAAAACCTTCTTCATAACATGCGTCAGGAATTTATTCATGAATTTGTTGTTGGAGGAACAAGCTTTAGTATTACCTGTTTTGGCATTAATACGGAAGTAATTTCCATCTGAGAGCAGGATGTAAGACAGCTCAGCGTTTTTCTTGGAGTCTTTGTCCACGGCCTTGACTGTTCCCACCAGGCCGTGCGGTGAATGCCCCTCCTCCACTGTGAAGTAGTACACCTCACTGCTGAACACCGGTGCATTGTCGTTAGCGTCCAGCACCCGCACCATCACGGTGGCTGTAGCCGTGGCATTAGCTAGCACAGCCTCCCTGGCTGTGGCTAGCACGCTAAAGCGATACGTGGGCTCCATCTCGTAGTCCAGGCTTTGGTAGAGATACAACCAGCCGCTCTTTGGGTGGACTCGGAAGGGACCGGGAGGGAACCCAGGTTCTGGCTCCAAGGAATAACTGAGGCCCGGGTTAGAGCCGCGGTTCCGGTGTGCCCTGACCTGAATCAGCCGGGAATCTTTGCGGTAGCCTTCTCCTACCTCCACTTGGTAGACCAGCATCTCGAATGCCAGGGTGTTTTCGGTGGCGGTGCGGTCTACGCTGACCGTGAGGGTCAAAGTAGCGCTAAGGGAAAGTTCCCCTTCGTCTTTCGCCAGGATTTCAAGGCTGTAATGCTGCTGACCGTCCGACTGTAAGCTTTCATTCAGCGTCACCGTTCCCAGGTCTTTATTAACGACAAACGTACCAGCTCCGGTCCTTCTCTCTGGGCTCAGGTAATAGTGCACTCTCCCGTTGGGGCCGCTGTCGTAGTCGTGCGCGTGAGCTATGTACACCACCGTACCCGGGCGCGTGCTCTGGGACACCGTCACCGCGTCGACCGCCTTTGGGAAGACGGGGGCGTTGTCGTTGACGTCGACCACGGTCACGTTGACCTGGGTGCTGCTGTAGACTGCAGACGTGCCCATGTGGGCCTGGAGCACCAGCAGGGCACATGGCTGGGTCTCATGGTCCAGAGGTCTGCTGCTGGAGATCAGGCCAGTGTGAGGGTGCACGGAGAACAGGCCCTGAGGGTCCCCCGAAGAGATGCGGTAGCTTATGGGTTCCACAGAATCTGAGAAAAAGTCCAGTAATTCCCATTTAGCTAGTGTCAAATGTTTTATGATAATATCATCAACCACACGTTTAAAGGTGGAGTCAGCGATGATGGAGAAAGACTTCTGACATTTGAATGCGATCGAAACAACAACAACGACATCTCCCTTCAATGCCATAGGGTGCTCCCTCAGTAGATAAGAGTAGATATTTGTTCAATTTGACACAACATGTATTAGCCAGTGGCACAGGAGATGTTGTTTAGGTGGCGGGGATGAAAGTGTGTGGAAAAATGTCTTAACTTTTAAGCCTGTACAACTATGCTTTTAGTTATTAAAACCAAATAGGACGCCAAAGTGAAATCTCAGAGTGGATTGTAAGATACTGTAGCTCTCAAAAGCATTTTGTAGTTCTGTCTTCTTCTCTCTGATATTTAAGAACTATTATTTGAGAAATAATTTCCATTGGAATATATCTAACTGTTATCAAACACCATTAGCCAACATGTCAGGTGCAAATAGCTTACTTTACAGGGCATGCCTATAGCAACACCCAAGGAGGGTGGGACATTGAATAGTGGACTATAGTGGTCATCCCCCATCCTACTGCGCCCCTGGTATTAGCGTACAATCGCTGACTACCTTGTAAACATACAGTTATGTGTGTAATTCAAATGTTTCATTCCATTAATGTATGATTTCTATTGCTCTGTGGGGGTTGGCGTAGTTGGGCAGGGCTGTGCTTTAAAGTAGCAGATTCACCCTGATATGCTGTACCAATCTTGAAAGAGCCAATCAAAAACACGGTGTTCGGTGCGATTACATTTATTTCGTACTTAATGTGTAGGATACCTATAAATGTAATTTGACTTTACATAGGCTTTATATGCACACACACATACACACACTCACACAGAGAGAGAGAGAGAGAGAGAGAGAGAGAGAGAGAGAGAGAGAGACACGCACACACACACAAACACACTAAGTAATTAAGTAATTAAGTAATTACAGTTCAGGGGGCCCCTTTAATCCTATGTGTGTTTGCCCTTTGTGTACAGTAACTACACTCTAGTGTAACAGACTGTGAGCAGTTAAAGCTTCAGGGTATTTAGAAGCACCTGATCCCTTTCAGCAAGACAGAGCACTAACCTTTCTGGGGTTATGTTAAAGAGCTCATCTGCTAATTGGTTAGACAACCCTAAAATGGGGGAGGGACTCTGGAGACAATGACATGATGAGTGACAGGATAATCCATGAAAAGAGGTATTCTAATCTGAAAGGAGACAGCACACTCTTCCCACACAAATCACACTGCAGGTTTGCTTTCAAATGGACAACGTTTTACACATTCTATAGCACACTCAAAAAACAAACAATATCCCCATTTTTCTGGAGAGCTTGGAAATCGAGGTGATTCCGGCCGGTAAACCTAGTGTGTTGCCAATCAGCGTTGTGGTTTAGCTACGGGCGTGGTTTCGCTACGGGCATGGTTTAGGTGTGATGTAGGCAAATTTAAAACAACTCAAGTCGAAAACCTCTAGAGATAATAATATAGCATCGGTTTTATTAGAAGAGCAAAGGCTTTTCTCAATGGAAAAGATGTTTCCACTCTTCTCCCGACTTTTCTCCTGCAAGAGTGGATATCATAGGTTCACAGGTTTGTCCAATCACATGCAAAGTATTTTTTGAAAGCGCCTGCCCTCTTGAATCCGTTTAATAGATGGTTCCCCAAATGGATGTGTCTTAAAACATACATACATAGGTACATACAGTACATACATACATACACACACACATGCATACACACACACACACACATATATATACATACATAGATAGCCCATGTAACATATACTCACTGGCGGGGCTGGTAGCCTCCACCACGCCCACAGTGGTGCCGGGGGCCGCGTCCTCCGGCACGGTGAAGGCGTAGCGTGACGTCTGGAAGACGGCTGGGGCCTGGGCACTGTGGACCACATTAATGGTGACCTCTGCTGGGTGAGAGGCGGGAAGACCCTCACTGTCCTGGGCCGCTATGGACAGCTTGACGCTGGCAGCCCCCAAGTGGCTCAGGGTGGAAGACAGGGAGAGCGCTCCTGGAGGGGCAGGGTCATGGTCAGCAGTTGCTGGTTCGTGGCTTAAACGCTAAGGCTCTCGTTGGCTGACTAGAGACAATCGCTTTTAATAGAAACATATCATTTCAAGGCAACGATGGACGATGTGCTTACTGTGACATAATCTTAAATATTTGATCTTATATATGGTGAAAAAAAAAATTATTGCAACCACCGATTAACCCTCCCACTGTCCTAAGGCATTTCAGCAGACTAGCAGCAGAGGGAGCAAACCGCGGAATGTCATATGTCCG
>JAODUH010035144.1:3589-19754 GCA_027564835.1 Typhlichthys subterraneus
CTAACATAGCTTAGTTCCTATTATAAGTTAGTAGTCCTAACCTAGGTTAATTCCTATTATAAGTTAGTAGTCCTAACATATCTTAGTTCCTATTATAAATTAGTAGTCCTAACATAGCTTAGTTCCTATTATAAGTTAGTAGTCCTAACCTAGGTTAATTCCTATTATAAGTTAGTAGTCCTAACCTAGGTTAATTCCTATTATAAATTAGTAGTCCTAACATAGCTTAGTTCCTATTATAAATTAGTAGTCATAACATAGCTTAGTTCCTATTATAAGTTGGTAGTCCTAACATAGGTTAGTAGTCCTAACATAGGTTAGTAGTCCTATTAGACCAGTCAATTGTTTTGCTCCCATAGAAATGCATTACATTGCTCTCTCTTTGTGCGTTGCGTTCCCCAGCCCTGCAGCCAGCGTTTGTGCGTGAGGTCCACGACTACGTTCTAGAGCAGTTCAGCAGCAGCCAGTCGGAGCTGCAGCGGGTCCTCCACGATGCGGATGGGGCGGTCGGGGAGCCAAGCCCCCTCAAGCTCCGTTGCCAGGCCAACGCTGCCTGTGTGGACCTCATGGTGTGGGCTGTCAAAGACGAGCAGGGTAAATCCATCATGGCCGCTAGCTAGCCGGTTGCGTAACACTCCATTTATTATCAAGGAGGATTCAAGTAAAGGGAAGATGCTCAAGATCTTGTCCAATAGGGTTTATCCTGCTCAATCCACGCTATTAAAACAGTAAGAATATACAAATATTAGGGATGGGAATCGATTTAAAAAAAAAAAAACGAATTTCAAACCAAAACAAATGCTGAGGGCCACACACAAGCACACGCACATGCACGCACATTAATGTGCACATCCGGCCAGCCTGGAAATGTAAAGAAAGACATGGAACCTGGATTACAACACACACAGTTAGTGTGATTTCATTCTCTGCTCAGGACGCCATTGCTCCACTACATATTATACACACTATATAGGAAAACAGTTAGCTAGCTATATTCATGTTTAAAATATTGTATAGACCACCTTCAATACAGAATATTTAGTTTCCCTTCGCGCTTTGATTGCCAGTTGGAGATTTCCATCTCTGAAGGTTTGACGTCTTAGATTTATTTACATTTTTTTATAGGAGCTGAGAATTTATGTACCAAGCTGTCTGAGAAGCTCCAGTCTAAAACATCTAGCAAGATCATCATTGCCCACATGCCTCTGCTCATCTGTTGCCTACAGGTACAGTAATGAAAGGTTTCTGTCACGAATGATACAAAAAAAGATATTGTGTGTTTTATTTGAATGCATGTTTACTCTCCTGCCTCAGGGTCTTGGTCGGCTGTGTGAGAGGTTTCCGGTGGTGGCCCACTCGACTACGACCTCTCTCAGAGATTTCCTGGTTGTTCCTTCGCCTGTCCTTGTAAAGCTCTACAAGTACCACAGCCAGTATTGCACGGGTAAGGGGCCTAATGCGAATCCACATTAAAATGTTTCTGTTCATACGCTACATAATCCCCAGGGTTCCACCAGGTCATGGAATTTATGGAATATCATCGAATTTAAACTTAAATGTATTTATCCAGACATGGAAAGTAATGGAAATATAATCACATACATTTTCAGTATGTTTATCAATTGTGTCATCAATCATTATTGCCTGTTTTAACATAAGTCATGGAAATTCAGATTTTTAGTCAGGGAAAGTCAAGGAAAAGTCAGGGAATTTGACATTTCATTGTGTGGGTGTGGAACCATGAATCTCCTAGAGCTAAGTAGAACTGTACTGTTCCAAGCTGGGACAATAAAAAGCTTTTTGCATATACTATATACATAATCTGTAGGTAGGGGCCTAAGATATTGGTACTGGATGCATTCCGTTTTATAGTATATTTGTAGTAGAGTTTTATTGACCAATCACATCTGTGTGGAGAGAAAAATAGGCGAAATGCCATCAAGTTTCATTCTGTATGCTTTTCAATACTTGCTTATCACATTTTATGTTTGTCACGCCATAAAAGTACTGATCACATAGACATCCTGGAATCCTTGACGCATGGACACATTATCAGGACATAACAAACCAGGATATTGTAACATAACCGGTTGAAATTGATCTGTGACCTAGGTCATTATAAACCTTTATAAACCCATATTCTTAAAGGCTGGGTCAGTCATTTTTCTTGATAACTTGGAGCTCAAATCAAAACCGTATTGCTCCGCGATCCTACACGACGGCTCCCTACGCGTCAAAATGCCTTGTGAATAAAAGCGTAGCTGTGGCTTTGTTGATACAAGTGGTGTTCGCCGCAGAAATGCTTTTAGAAGCCATAATATCAAAGTAGTTAAAAAGACCCTTAGGGTTCAAAGGGTCACTGCGCTATACTGTGCATAGCCATACGTAGTCTCTCTTGTTTCTTCAGGTGCGGGGGAAATCCGGATCAACGTGACCAATGAGCATTCCCAGTCCACGTTCAACATCCTGTCCCACAGGAAGGACCAGCCGTCCATGTATGAGCAGCTACGGGACATCTCCATCGACAACATCTGCAGGTTGGACGGACGGACAGACATGTACACACACAAGCAGCACAAACACACAAACAAATGTAAAAGCGTGTAAATATCCAAGTGTACGATCGCACAAACACACACACACACACACGTTTTATCAGGACAATATAATAATACATTCCCTGGTTCTCTCTAACTTGCTGCTGTTCTTCAGATGTCTGAACGCTGGTTTAACCATGGACTCTGTGATCGTTGAGGCCTTCTTGGCCAGCCTGTCCAATCGTCTGTACATCTCCCAGGAGAGCGACAAGTGAGCTAAAGGCTTTGCATTAAGGCCAATCTAGAGTGTAGCTATTGGGATGTGGATTTGTATTCTATTATAAACCAGTTACCAGTTTTAATGTTCTGGCTGATGGTCGCTGTATATCAGTGGCCTGTTATGAAATAATTAATGTTGAACAATCAGTAATGTGATTTAAAACGTATTTTGTAGTCTCCATTGTTTTCCATGGCTTCTTGGTATGACTACCGGTAAGTCAAACATGCACAGATCAGCCACAACATGTTTATTATTATTACAACCTGTATTTAACAAGATAAGTTTTATTGAGATTAAAAATCTCTTTTACAAAAGCATCTAGCACAATCAACACGGTTTCAGACATGTAAACAGAATTTGCAGTAAAATAAGAATAGAAAATTACAAATGTAAAAAATAAATTACAATTCAGATGAAAGGAAAAAAAGCAAAACACCAAGCAAATAATTTCAAACGTGTATCTGCCTCCGAGTCAGTTATAAACATGGCTGATCGGTGTATGTCATTTATTTATATTATATGTCCTCAACCTGCCTGTCTCTGTTACAGGGATGCCCATTTGATCCCAGACCACACCATCAGAGCACTGGGCCACATAGCGGTGGCTCTGCGAGACACTCCCAAAGTGATGGAGCCAATCCTGCAGATCCTCCAGCAGAAGTTCTGCCAGCCTATCTCTCAGCTGGACGTGCTTATAATAGACCAGCTGGGCTGCATGGTCATCACAGGAAATGTGAGCCTGACACACTAACACTTGACCTCTTCAGGGCCAGCTAGCCCTGGGCTAGCTGGCAGGGTCACGCCCTGAAAAACTACTAAGCTCGTGGCTAAAAGGTTCCAGTGTGAAACGGGGATGAAGTCAGGTTTTTCTCTGTTGGAAACTGGCACGTTCCAACTGACATTTAATCCAGGACTAGTAGAAGTGCAGTGTTAATTGTGTAGCCCCGGGCTTAGGTTAACTAAAGTTTATTAATGTGTGTGTGAAAAGGGGTTCTAAGTTAGCCCTGGTTCCGCTTTTGGCTCAGAACTAAGAATATGCAGTGTGAAAGCCTAATTGTATATCACATGCACGCACTCACACACACACACACATGCAACTGTTCAATCTTATTTCTTGGCTCCCCTCTAGCAATACATCTACCAGGAGGTTTGGAACCTCTTCCAGCAGATCAGTGTGAAGGCCAGCTCAGTGGTCTACTCCGCTACCAAGGACTACAGAGACCAGGGCTACAGGTACAGAAACTGTCTGATTAATACATAATCTCTATAAATCTATAAGATTTCTGCTTGTGAATATAAATGCAGCATTTCTACGCAGCGACACAAGATATTAGCACTGGATGCGGCATGGTTTCGTACGTCTGTAGTCCGAGTAATGTCGACCAATCATGTTTGTGTGGAAGAGAGAGTAAGAGGTGGAACAACCTATGCCAAAATGCAATTTCACAAAAACAAAACTGCTATGGTCTGACATCGTTTTATCTTTTTACTAGGATTCATATGTGAGTATATAAAGATGAACCAAACTCTAACTCCATTCTCGCCTCTCCAGTTGAAAATCTCTCTCTAAACAGTGACCAGCGGATGGAAGAGGAAGTCCTGGCCAGGATATCCTGGCTACACCGGAACCCTGGAAATATCAAAAACACATCCCACCTTGCCCCAAGGGGGTTCATTGCCGTTAGATGATGTAGCCAATGGCCTTCGAAATGAAGCATTACCTTATTATTGGTGTCATTAAAAACTATGCAGGATATAATGCTTGTTTTGCAAAGATACAAGTCAATAGCTCGGCAAATCAACCCTGAGGTTGCAATCTCCACCTCTGTGACTCTGCTCTGCTTTGCCCATTAGTGTGGGAACACCGAGTTCAAAACAGTTTGAGACCCAAATCACAGAGCCACCAGCCAATCAGCATCCAGGGCGGTAGTTCAGTTGGTCGACGTCAATGAATTACCACATAGTTGTTGTTGTTTTGATAAGTCAAAGATAGTCCACTAACTTGCTAATGATGATTCTATTGGTACTACCTATATAACATTATCAATCGGGCCAATTTGTAGAGTGAACCCATAACTTATTTCTTGACGTGAATTTGTTTTATTTTATTTTTCTCTTAGGCACTGCTCCCTGGCCGTGATAAATGCACTAGCCAATATCGCAGCCAACCTGCAGGGGGAGCCCCTGGTGGATGAGCTGATGGTCAACCTGCTAGAACTGTTTGTTCAGCTGGGCCTGGAAGGAAAGCGAGCAAGCGAGAGGGCCTCAGACAAAGGGCCTGCGCTTAAGGTCTGAGCAGATGCGTGCGCTAGTGGAAATAACCAACAACATGTAATCACCCTGCTAAATGAATCACCTGTCTTTATTAACACATAGGCATCAAGTAGCGCTGGCAACCTGGGTGTGCTAATTCCAGTGATTGCTGTGGTGAGTATGTGTGCTATATATACAACCCCCCTCCCCCCCCACCTCTTTCTCAAGCAACTCATGGTAGATTTATTGTTGATACACATGTGAATGGATCTGTACAAAATATGAATTGTTTCTGCTAAAGCAGAGCTGCTTCTTACTTGGCATGGCAAACATATTGTTAGCATTGTTAGCATAGCCCAGTGTACTGTAGCACACTGTATTTGTCAATTGTGGCTGAAGCCCATCACATACCACTACATTAAGAAGTATTGTTCATCTTTCAAGGACTGCACATTTGAGTTCTTAGTTTCTATTCTGCACAGTATTCTGCACAGTGACATAATCCATGTCCTGTTACTGACCTGATGCATTCACCCCCCCCGCCCCCCCCCCGCTTCTTGTTAATACCATCTTCCCTCAATAGATGAAACATTAACAGACAGCAAATATTAAACATTCGCTGGGTCATTATCAACCAACAGATATTCACAACAAAGGCTTGGTTGGTGCAAGACTAAATGTACAGACTGACATGCACAATGGTTGACGTCAACATTTATGACCTGCACAGACTTCAGAGACATACAGGCTTTAGTTTTGTGAAGGATCGGCCACCCGTCCCATGAAAACGAGGCAGTCTGTGCGGTGCTCGTACAGGAGGAACAGGAAGGGATGGTCGGCAACAAAGTGGATCTGAGATGAGAGCGGCATGAAGCCCACTTGAGTGAAAGCGGCCGCTTCCGTCCCCTCCTCGTTCACTGTGATGGTGCTCTGGTGCTTCAGCTGGAGTGAGACCACACACACACACACATGGTTTACCTTGCGCTGTACCGACGCAAAGTAAACAACATGTTCACGTGACCGTTTTTCTTGTGGAACTTTTGCCCACTTACCCAGGTGATAGCAATCCTTTCTGATGTCATTCCAGTGAAGTCTCCACTCCCCTGGAACAAATCAGTCAGGCCCATCTCCTTCAGATTATCAATCAGGTTGTAGTTCTGCTCCAGTTTAAACCTGGGGATTACCACCTCCCGAGTCCTAGGGAAAAGAAAACGAGACAAAGTTTAGCCTGGTGTCATTCAAGTTCTATGGATTTTATCTCTTGTGGTGCTTGCGAAAATATTATTTTATTCTTTACGAGGGCTTTTTCTACCTTCTCTACCTTTTTCTACACTCAACAGTGTGGGGTTTGGATTGGTTCTGTGTCTGTATTCTGACCTGTTAGTCATGTTGTTGAGCCACTTGTTGACCACAGTGGGGGAGATCTCTTTCTCCAACTTCCTCATGCCAGAGATCTTCCTTGGCAGGGCAATGAGCATGCTGATGTTTCCTGTGTACGGGAGCTAAAAGCAAAATTGGTTGCTTGGTGTAAAATGGACATGCTTGTTGCCATGCTTACAAATGATGCGCAATGTTTTTCATCCACCAATCATCCCAAACCACTTACCTGTAAAATGTCACAATCCAGATCATGGTCGGCTGCAACCAAATAATTTCCCTTTTTAGTCATCATTGGCACGCGTATATTTGTCTTCTCATCAACACGGAAGGTTCGGTAGTATGTCATTTCTTTGAGGAATTTCTGCTCCCATGTACCTGTTAAAAGGATAATGGATTAAAGATTGTAGAGCTACACACTGTCAGACCCATGTACCTTTTGTGACGAAGGCCTCACCTTTGAAGTAGAGGTAGTTGAGCAGCATCAGCAACATATTTGGGTCCACGCTCTTTAGTGGGTCCCTGATCAGTCCTTTGGTCAGCTTTTGGATGCGTCGATTGGCCTTGGCTAGAAAGGCTGGATCCTGGAAATCCACCGACTGTGGCTCTGCGAAATAATAGGCTTTTGTTTCTGAGCGGAAAGCGTCTTTCACCGACACCTCCTTCTTCACGTAGAGGTCATTCACCGAGCGCAGCGTGTATCCGAAGTTCCTCCGGAAGAGCCGGTGTGTCAACTTCCTCAAGAGTTTATGGACGGTTGTGTTGTCGTAGCGATGGCTAGCATTCACGAAATCCGCAAATCCCGTGGCGGTGTAGAGCTGCTCGTGTGTGCTGGGCCCGGCCCCTAGTGACATCATCGCCATGGCGATGGAGATGCCGACAGGCGCCAGCAGAATGTTGTCGGTCTGGTTGACGTCGTTGCGAATGCTCCGGTACAAGTTGAAACCAAACTGGGCGTTGATGACATTGATGCGTTGAAGTCGCGTCCGACCGCTGAACAGGCGTATCAGCCTGGCGCGTCTGATCTTTGGGTCGGAGGGCTCGGCGAAGATATCCACGTCCGGCACCGGCGTGGTAATCTCGTCTATTTCATCGCCGTGACTGAAATGGCAATCACAAGTGCGTCATCCGCAGGCCATACCTGAGCTGCACTAGGTATATCTAGGAGGCTTACTTACGTGTAGTCATCGCCCTCAGCTAGGAGCTTATCAAAATCGATGTAGTCGTCGTCCTCGAATCCGTCAAAAGGAAGGTCGTTGGTGACCGTGTTCTCTTTGTGGAACTCCAGGGGGATGACCTCCATGTCTGTTGCCCCACCCTTGCCAAGGCCCCTAGCGTCTGGCTTCGAAGTAGATTCGCTGAAGTGCGAGCCGAGGTCTTTAATGCCGGCCAGCGTGGGGCTGGCCAGGATGCAGCAGACCACAGAGAACACCGCCCACATGGTGAAGGTGAAGCAAGGAAGTCTGGGGATGGACATGACACAGACAGAGCAGAGCATGGAGGAGGTGCAGGGGCTGCGGTCACACCGGGGCCCGTGATGGTTTGGGGGCCCGAATCAGGCTTCCATCATATTATCTTTACTTATGGTTATGATCATTTTTTTTGTTTGTGTTTATATTACATCATACAACTATACATATTTAGCAATATTAGCTTCACATTCTTATACAGTATATAGCGATATTTCATAATGCTACACTATTATGATGCCTGATCTCAGTGGTTCACTAAGTAAAAATATAGGATCAATTAGGCTACATTTCTCTGGAAACATATCAAATTGCCTAGATTTCTATCAGTTTATTTGCGGTAATGACATTGTTATCTTATTAATTTGGCACTGATATTTTTTAATAGCCTGTAGAAAATATTATTACTCGACTGTAGCCAGGGTAAGTGAATGTGCATGAGAGATGGTAGGGTTAGATGTTAGGGCGTCATCACGCTACGCCATTGTACCCTAGCAGAGCGAGAAGGGAAAGGGCAATATGGGATAAGTTGAAGGCGGCACGAATTAATCGTTCTCGAAAACCCTTGCAAACTTGGAGCTCAAATCAAAACACACACTGCCTCAGAAGCTTTGCCCCCCCCCCACACACACACACACATTAACACGCATTGCGAAGCCAAGGGCATTGTTGTTGTGAGCGGTGTTCGCTACTTTGTTTGTGTTTATATTTACGGAGTCAGGGCTGTGTAGAAGTAGCGGATTATGTTTTTCGGCACACACACACAGAAAACGGTAAATATCTGGTGAATTTGTCAAAACCTTAGCTTGCAATAACTGGCTATGCCTTTTTAAATGTTTAGATTCACATCATCATATCTGATTTGAATTTGATTAATTCTAATACCTTTTTAACACATTTTAAAACATTAGTGTTGACTTTTAAACAAATGATTATGTTGTCTATGGTTGAAATAACTGACCTGTGGTTGCTGTAGTAGAAGAGGGTACTCTGTCACTTCTGTATGTGGGACTTAAGCAAAGAGGGGATCACAACTGAACTTTGATGCGGGTTTCTCCTGAACAAATAGACCAGTTCAAACAGGAACGCAGTGCTCTGCCTGTCTGAAATCTTTAACTCTTCACAATTCACTTTTCATTTTAAATTATTTGTAACCATTGGCTGAGAGAAATTTGAGCATGTGAACATTATATATTTGGTTTTAAACATTCAGTTCATAGGACTGCATGCTAGAAAGACAATTTGTTTGTCGTGGCATTATTATACTTTATCTTACTTAGAACCACAGCAAATGTAATAAAAATAGATCAGATCTACCTTATCTACCTCATTCCTAACCTTTTGCTAATGTTCCAGTTGACCAAGAGGCTTCCACCAATCAAAGAGGCCAAGCCCCGCCTACAGAAGCTTTTCCGGGACTTCTGGTTGTACTCCGTTGTAATGGGCTTTGCCGTGGAGGGATCAGGTAAACAAAACCACAGCGCATTCAAATAAATGCCGTATCCTTTTTCTTAAGGCCCTTGTTGGAGTAACTTTCCAAAAGCATCAATGTGATGTTCCATGTTTATTTATAGAAATACATGTCCTGCTGTGTTTCTTAGGGCTGTGGCCAGAGGAATGGTATGAAGGAGTGTGTGAGATTGCCACAAAATCTCCTCTCCTCACCTTCCCCAGTGGGGAACCCTTACGCTCAGAACTGCAGTACAACTCGGCCCTGAAAAATGACACGGTCACACAGGTACCAGGCATAAATGCCAGCAGAATGCTCCAGTGACACCTCTGTTAGAAGTAGGGGTGCACGTTATTGATAAAATGTTATGTTGCAATATTTATAATGAAAATTGCAATATCGGCATTTTTATATTTTTTATATATTCATAACGTGTCAAAACAGCAAATGTTTAACTGACATATTGGACTGGTACAACAGAAATTCCAAGCTACCGAGGAGGCATTCTTTTTGGCCACTATAATGTTTCCTCTTTGATCTCTATTATGTTATTAGTTTCCTTAGCCACACATCTTACTGTTCTGTCTAAATAAACCATAACTAAGCCACACAGCCAACGGACGCATCTCTCCACAAAATAACATATTATTGCACTTTCTGCAACATTTTCGATATGATATAGCGCAACGTGATATTGCGATAACAATACTGAGTTGATATATTGTGCACCCCTAGTTAGAAGGCACTGCTTACCTGAGAAGGCAGAACGCTGGACGAACCAACAAACACCCAAAACCCTCAGTAGAACTAGTAAAATAAGTTGTTCAACCACTAACCTGTAGATTTTCTGTTTCTGTCCAGGCGGAGTTGAGTGAATTGCGCTCCACTATCGTCAACCTCCTTGACCCATCCCCCGAAGGCTCTGCTCTCATCAGCAAGCTGGACTTTGCCATGTCTACATATCTGCTCTCGGTCTACAGATTGGAATACATGAGGTACGCACGCTAGTCTTCTGAAGTGGAACGAAGAGAGTTTACAACATAGACATGTCAGACACGCATAGTATGTTTCTGAGAATTATGCCACATGAATGTATGTGATGTTCAGATAGACTGGGTATGGCCTTTTTTTCCTTTATGGCAGTATCCAACGTGCCATGTGTAGTACATTTGGCATTAGTTGGTCAGGTCATACACAAGCAATTGTAAGAAATCAATATATTATTAGTATGGCAGCGTCTTGTCATCATGACTACGTTTCTAATGCCTTAAATATAGCGATGGCGGTGAGCGAGTCTTGAGACCTCGTAGTGATGGCGGTGCCAGCCGAGGTGGTAGAATGAAGTGCTCAGGTTGGGTGGGGCCGGCAACCAGACCATTGTTTTCTTCAGTTTTCCACCCTGCTGCTTGCACTGATAGCTAATTAATTATTTTTAAGACTGACTTAAAAACTGCTCTCTTCAGTTTTATACACTCTTTGTTCAAGTATTTAGGATATCAGTTTACAAAATAATATTTTTTCTCGTGTCTTGTAGGATGCTACGGTCTAATGATGCCGACAGGTTCCAGGTTATGTTTAGATACTTTGAAGACAAAGCAATCCAGAAAGACAAATCTGGTTAGTAACTTCATGTTTTCACACACCACCAGGCTGACTATAATCTTGCTTGTTCATTAGTATTACCTGTTCTTACAGTTTGGTAATTTAGCAGGTGCTTTTAGCTTTTATGCAAAGCGACTGACTGTGACTCAGTATTACTAATATAGAGGGTACGCGATAGATCTCATGCTCAAGGTGTATTATCCCTGTGTGATCTCTGTTCAGGTATGATGCAGTGCGTTATTTGCGTTGGGGATAAAGTCTTTGAGGTCTTCCTCCAAATGATGGCTGAGAAGGTGAGTGTCTTTCCAGGCTCCTTGTTTATGATTCAGTTTGATCTCTCCTCTTTGTTTGGTCCAGCCACAAGCACCTGCCTCTATCATTATTCATTCAATACATCACACAGTAGATGAATATACACATATGTCTCCAATGGGGTTTTTAGCCAAAGACCAAAGAGCACGAGGAGGAACTGGAACGGCATGCCCAGTTCTTATTGGTCAACTTTAACCACACCCACAAGAGAATCCGAAGAGTGGCAGACAAATACCTATCTGGTTTGGCTGAGACGTAAGTGCTGATTTTAAGGCTAGGCGTAGTGCACAATGCACATACACCGCTTGACTTGCACATACAGGCACGTGCACATATGTGCAAAGGATTTAAAATGAAAAGATTACTATGTGAAATGTTATTAGTGTGTAGCCTACATCAACATATTTTAGGGATCTCGCTGTTGCCTAGATGGAAATGGGAGATGAGCCTGATTGGTTCGTCATATGTTATACCCAAAACACAACCCTGAATAATGACGAGTCAGAACAGCCCTGCAAAATGCAGTTTGCACCTTGCGCTTAAGACCGTGCACTTAGATCGTTAAAATAGGGCTTAATTGTTGTATATTTAGTGTTTATTTCAGCTTTAATTTGCTGTTTTTGTTTTTCTATCCCGTGTTGATACTTTTCTTCAGTTTCCCCCACCTTCTATGGAGTGGTCGAGTGTTGAAGACCATGTTGGATATTCTACAAACACTCTCATTGTCTTTGAGTGCAGTAAGTAGCTGAGGAGTCTGAGAAAAGAATGATGATATAGATGTGTACCTATACATTACCCTCTTCTACTACAGTTGCCTGCAAACATGCAACAAATTGTATAAGGCAGTTTTCTTGCTTATAATACATAATGCCTGTTCCATTTCTGTGGATAAATATTTGCTTTCCGCCCCCATTTGATCAGGACATCCACAAGGACCAACCTTACTATGACATCCCAGATACCCCCTACAGAATCACAGTCCCTGACACGCATGAAGCCAGGGAGGTGAGTTTGTATCTGTGACCACTAGAGGGAGACAGAGTATTGACCTTCCAAAAATGCTGCTTGTTCTGTGGATGTGCAGGAATGGTTATTTATACATATAAATGATGTGGGACATTATCATTCCAAAGAACTATATTATTAGAATTTCTAACATTCTAACATTTTACGCCCCCCTCCTCTCGTTAGAGCATTGTTAAAGACTTTGCTGCTCGCTGTGGTGAGATCCTGAAAGAGGCAATGAAATGGGCCCCGTCCGTCACAAAGTCCCACCTACAGGTCAGATTGTGCAGTAACACTAATATCGATATTTCTCTCTACATATATCTATAATCAAATCTATATATATATCGATCTATATCTATATATCGATCTGTCTATAAATCTATCTATATATCGATCTCTAGATCAAGCTATAGATTTATTTGTCTTGTCTATCTTTATTTAAATTTTTTTTTTAAATGTTTTACAACGTTTTACTTGTTTGCTTTGAATATTTTAGATGTAGATGTTGAAAACTTTGTTGATCCCAAATAGGGTGCCAGGTAACGGCGACCTGAATGCGTCACCACGAAAGCTGGATACAGAACATGATGTAGTTGGCTTAAGATCGTTTTTGCCTTCTTTTTTATCTTATTTTCAGAGTGAATTCAAGTCTCTCAATTTATTTCCAGTTATCTTTGAACAAACGCTGATAACATTGCGCATACTGTTCTTGTCTTAATGAATAACCCATTGTACCAACAGATGCAAGAAAAGGTTAAAATGCTTTCAATAAAAGAGCAATTAAAGTTATTTAAGATCTTAACACTAACATTAAAAGTGTTCAGCTTCCTCAATAAGTGAATTCTTAGTTGTCCTCTTTTAACAATGGAGTCTGTGTTAATGTCAAACTTACATTTACTGTCCAACACAGTCCCGAGGTGTTAATAAGACTCCACAATCTGGACCTCTTCACCATGTATAACGCTGGTTACATGTTCACGTTTGGTCCTGAAATCAAGAACCATGTCCTTGGTTTTTAAAACAATTATCGTCACACTGTAGTCGTACAGAATCACAGATTTGTTCTTACATGTGCTGCTTCTACGCAAGTATTTTTTTTTTTGTTTTTTATGTATTATGCGCATCACCAACCTGGTCGGTTGGTGCTAGCATTGATTGTGCCGGTCTGTTTTTCAATATTGTGCGTTTGTTTATCTGTGCCCCCCTTTTAGTTTGTATTAATCCTTCCACTTCCCGTCCAAGCAGACACCTCCCCTGCTTGACCAAGGATGCAAATAAGAAAATGTTTGCCTGGTTAAATAAAATAATTAAACAAAATAATTAATCTTTCTTTGTGTGTGTGTTGTACAGGAGTACCTGAATAAGCATCAGATGTGGGTGTCGGGTCTCTCCCAGCACACGGGCCTGGCCATGGCCACAGAGAGCATACTGCACTTTGCTGGCTACAACCGGCAGAGCACGACGCTGGGCGTGAGTTGTGCATAAGGGAAACGCATGCGTTGGTGGTTTATACACGCGGGTAGAACGCATGCTCTGGGTTGGGTTGCTGAGACGGGTCTGGGTGAAATGACAGAACTCTTCATTGCACACAATTTACCTTTCCCAAGCCCCGCCCCTTTTTGCAGGTCCTCCAATAACAGTTGAGCGTTTTTTTTTAATCTGATGGAACCTTCCATCAACTGTCTTTTGCTGTAACAGCTTTCTATGGCGTTTTGTCCTACCTAGTTACAGTAACTAGGTAGGACAAGTGAAAGAGGCGGGGCTTGGGGAAGGTCAGTTAACAGTCCTAAACTCCTAAATGAACAGTCAAACAAACAAAATCGGTTTGTTATCCCTTCTTTGTAATAATGTTGCATGCATATTAATGTTTTATTCTGATTTATAATTAAATAAATAAAACTAATTAAACTATTACAAAAAAAATCATAGAAACAGACATTGAGCACCCTAATGATCCTGGGGATATTCTATCTGGTGCTTATTAATGTTCGTCTGACATTGATGGCTTCCAAACATAAAGAAAAAACCCCAGCAAGTATAATTGAGTTGCTTGGTTTGTCAAAGCCGGTTGTGTTCTCTGTGTGCTTGTATGTGCTGTATGTCAATGTGCTTCATGTTGTATGCAAACAGCTGGGTGTACCCCGGACGTTTGCTGTATTGTACATCCACGTGTCTGTGCTTACTAGTCCTTGTCATTGTTGTTGTTTGCTTGATGTTCATTTTGTCATGTTGTTGTTGCGCTTGCACTCTGTGTCTTTTTCATTTGCTTCATTGTATTTTGTCTCTGTTGTTAAACCACAACGAACCGCCTACCTGGCGCTGGTTAACGGATTTGCTGGTTACCCGGGGTTACTTGCCTGCAATGGACTTGTGGGGTTGGTTGGCTGCTTGCCCCCTGTTGGCTAACTGGCTGTGTTGGTGGCATCCCCCGGCCCTGTGGCCCACTGTAGGCAGCCTTCCCTCAGGTTGGTCTGAATTGTGAATCACATGAGGCTGACTCATGCCCTTGTAGAGGGAGACTCAGCTGTCTTCCCTGGCTGGCTAGCGGGCGCGTGGCCAAAGTCCTCACAGACGAGATTGGCCGCCCGGCAGACATCTTGCTAACGCCCCCTAGGCAGTTATTAGGAAGACAGTCTAAATGAATGGAGAGAGAAGCGTAACTGCACTTTCTATGGCCACCGGGACATAAAAACTGCAGTCAAATCTTTCAAATAAAAACATGTAATAAAAATCTGTGACCATTTGGCATCTTTGCCCTAAAAAATGGTTTATAAACCTTTTTCTCCCGCAGGTTACACTTCTCCTACACATGCACAACTGTCTGCTCGCATCAGTCCAAAACACTATTGGTTAATAGTTTAATCAGCATGATATACAAAACAGATGATTGGCTCTTGTCTTCCAACCACCATCTTTGCCTTCACGGACTTCTCACATAGAGTTCCATTCAGGAACTCTTGAAGTGGCCTGCCTCTTCTGTGTAATGTCTCTGGTGTTGCTCCGTACCGGGTGAGTCACTAGAGCTTGTTCCCCACCAGGCTACTCAGCTGACCGAGAGGCCAGCGTGTGTGAAGAAGGACTACTCTAACTTCATGGCTTCACTCAACCTGCGCAACCGCTACACTGGAGAGGTGCGTCTGACTGGCGATGATGATGAAGACGGGGGGTGATGATTATGACTGCGGTGGTAGTGATGATGCTACTGTACATGGGGCACTTTATAAAGTGTATTAATATATTTAAAAACAACCTCACAAAACATTCACCATTTTGATTTGACATGTAGAAAAATTGTATTTATGTATATTGTATATGCCATGTTAACATTATGCCCTCATATATATTATTAAATAGTTTTATGTTATGCTTTTTTTAAATTACAATTTTTCTTTTACAATCTTTGCAAACTTCTGGACAGAAAATGTGAACGTCCACATTAAGTACAGACCGTTTCAGTGTCTAATAAAGAAAATAAAACATGAAATCTTTGATGAGAAAGACGTGGCTTATTGTACAGTGCATTCCTGGAGAAATGCATCATTGTGTGTGTGGTCTCCTCCATTTCCAGGTGGCTGGTATGATCCAGTTCTCAGAGTCGACCCACAGCCAGTCAGACCTTAGCCAGCTGATGATCCAACGGATGGCCGACGCGCTGGAGAAGAAAAACCCAGAAGCTTTTACTCAGGCAATGTTCAAGATGGCCGCCCTGCTCATCAGCACTAAGGGTGAGCACCCAGTGAATTATAATAGTTATGTGGTTATTATGGATTTATTCCCTATTGTTGTTGTTATCCAATAATACAGTAGGTCCTGTTGTTATATAGTATGTGCTGTTATACAGTATGTCCTGTTGTTATATAGTATGCGCTGTTATACA